>CM038624.1:49444713-49466643 GCA_021554675.1 Leuciscus idus | reverse complement strand
GATTAAAATTTGTTTTACATCAAATGTCAATTATTAAGCGTGTGTTTTGGTTTTTGTTTTTTTAATGTAAGATGCTAACAGTGGAAGTTATAGTGTTAAATATTTAGCATCAGGCCACTGGTTTTGGCAAAGCTTTAATTAAGAATCAAAGCATTAAAGTCTAGATTCATTCATACTACTGTTGTCACTTATAATAACATTAAGGCTATTAATTTCCCTGTTGTAAAAGCTTTAAAACATATACTCACTGTTCCTGTACAGTCTTGTAAAAATCTATACCTATAAAAATCAGAAAAATATCAAATGAAATTAACACTTAAATACTCAAGCAAAAAGTTTTTTGGGATGTTTTTTGTTATTACCTCTGCATCTAAATAATCTAGAGAGAAAGAGAGTGTATGAAAAGTGTTTATTTTAGAGAAGTCCACTGGTTTAAACATGCCCATATAGTTGAAGACACACTTGTAAACTCATTCACATATAGACACACATAGTAATGCATATAAAATACATATAATATTAATTTCATTATGAATTTACCTGCTTGTACGTTCAAATGGATATTTTACAAGGAGGCTATATTGGTTTTGATTTGATTTTGATTTGGTTCTGCTGTATACCACTCCTTTCTTCAGTTTCGGATAAAGCCGGTTTTGTGTGATTTTCAGTTCCCATTAGAAACTATTCCAGTGGGTTGAGTATTCATTAATATTCATGATACTTCCCCTGTTGTGGGCTTGTCCTCGAGACAATGCGCAAATGAGTGGAACTGAAAGTATTAGTGCAGGAAAACTTGTAGTTCCCTTTCTGTCAGTCACATTCAGCGTGGTGTCGAACTGACACTAAGGGCCCTATTTTAACGATCTAAGCGCATGGTCTAAAGTGCAGGGCACAAGTTCACTTAGGTCATGTCCGAATCCACTTCTGCTAGTTTAACGACGGGAAAAATGGTCGGCGCTCCCGGAGCATGGTCTAAAAGGGTTGTCCCTATTCTCTTAATGAGTAATGGGTGTGTTTGGGGATTTACGTGTGTTAAACCATTCAGAGTCTCATCTTCCGCGCCATGGCAGATTCGCTATTTACATGCCGGAATTTGATAGTGGTAAGACCGAACACGTCTCCAGAGCGCAAACGGAACTAATGAACTAATGATGACAGTGATGATGGAAACAAGGAGTGGCGGAAACTGAACGAAGTCCAAAAACACACAGACATGTAACACTAATGGGGTCGTCCTTGGGAGCCCCAATTACCTTTGAAAGTATCAGAAAAGGCCAATGGAATTGGTGTGTGGAATTTGCATGCCACGCCCCCGGACATACGGGTATATAAGGCGCTACTGAAAGCAGAAAGAGAAGCATTTTCTCTCAATGCTGCTAGAAATATGGCACGTTTCAGCGGTCTCTCTCATTGTGCACAGATAAGTGCGAGAGTGCATTGGACTTGAGTACTATACTGGGACGTTCCACAGGTTGAGCATGTGATTGCGGTGCATTTATGCCAGCAAAACGACCAAGCACATGATGAACGTCGTGCCCCGCCCCAGTTCAATTCTTCCCGGAGGTGTACAAGGAAATAACTAAGACATGAAAAAAGCCATTCTCAGCCAAAACACGCCTCGCTGCTTCCTCCGTCCTCACCACCCTTGATGGTGGGGCGGCGCGGTGGTACTGGGACATTCCACAGGTTGAGCATGTGATTGCGGCGCATTTATGCCAGCAAAATGACGCCAACTGGGGGAATTGGCCTAGGCTCCTGTCCAAAGCGTGTAAGTTTATCTCATCTCTGGAGACGAGGGCTTACATTGCTCCTGGCCAGGCCACCTCCACCAACCTGCAGGTACACCAGGCCAAAGTTTTGGAAGACCTGTACAAGGATAATCCTGACCCAGAGCCACTGCAGGAACTGTGTTCGGCAACCGACTATGAAGGTTACTGCGCAGGCCCTGGGTTGGGTGATATCCACGTTAGTGGTCCAGGAGCGCCACCTGTGGCTTAACCTTGCATTGATGAAGGTCGGCAAGAAGGTTTTGCTTTCTTGACACCCCCATCACCCAAGGCATCCTCTTCTGTAACACTGTTGAGGACTTCATGTAACAGGGTTAAAAAATTTTACTTTAAATGTTATGTCTTTCACCACAATTACTGTTTTGTCCACCCATGTCCTGCCTCTTTGCCCATTTTCGTTTATCCGGGAGTGACGCGTTGCCAAGATGGCGACGGTCGTCTCCGCCCACTTTGGGCTTCAAAAATGCTCTTCAGAAACCTACGGGTGACGTCACGGACACTACGTCCATTGTTTTATACAGTCTATGGGTGTGGTTTGCAATGCAAATCTCTCACTCCAATGTCCATTGGCTTGTTTTGTTTACACTCGTAGATGATTGGGCTAGACGAGATCCAATTCGTCAGTTCATTTCTGACGTAACGTTGAACGCGACTGAATGATGGGGATTTATGTGCTACATTTAAACACAAAGGCTATTCATGTTAAACACAATAAAGAATTAATGAAGCCCAGAACAAGGGCTTGGTTAAGGTTGAAGTTCAGTTATTAACAGGTGATTATTAATGTTCTTGTGGCTGTTTCCACCATCACATAAAATTTTTGGTCACTGAATACACACTAATTATTGGCATTAGATTATTAAATAATACCTAATACCACAGATAATCAAACATTCAATTGGAAACATAAATAGTAAAATGTAAATATTGATACTTTTTTTATTATAGGCTAAATAATACATTTATTTAACATTTATATTTTAACTGTTTTAATTTTTAAGATATATATTGTCACATATATATTGAAGGGAAGGAGAACAAGATGATGATGATCAATCTGTGTATTAACTCCCCACCGGGATAATGCGCACACACACACACACACTAGGAGATTCCACTTATTTATGATATCATTGTAATCTCTTCCTCAGATTAAGGGAAGCCAAGTCTTCTGCATATTTATACAAGTTATATAGTGTAATTATTGGTTAAATTTGAGATACTTACCTTCCAGTAAAAAAATTTGTCCTTAAAACCACAAATCCAGTGGAAACCTTGAATTTAGGGTAGTTTGATGTAACGTGTGAACATTTACTGTTTTCTCACAGCAAGTAGTTCCCTGTTTTGAATTGTGTAAGACGTTAAATTCACCAACACAATGTGATTATGCACATGCTCAAAAACTCCCCTTTAAAGAGAAATCAGTGTCCATGAGAGCAAATCTCAGCTCGCTTTAGCAGAGAGAACCTCCCAAACTAAATGAACGAAAGAAATGAATGATTGCAGCACAGTATCAGTCATACAAAAGAATAAAACAAAATCAAAGCAAAATCCCTATACTAGGCTGAATTAGTATACCAGACGGTATATCTTTGTCTATGGGCACATTTGGCCCTGTGGACTTGAAGAACATAATCGGTAACCCTTTATTTTACAGTCCCCTAATTACTAGGTATTTACCTAGTAAATACATGGTAAGTTATAGTTGTTTATTGGTAATTACCACAGGTAACAAGTATGTAAATGCAGAGAAACTACAAACTAATTACTAGGTATTTACCTGGTAGCATATGGTAAATTATAGTATTTTAGTGTGTAATTACTTAAGGTGATTAGTATGCAATTACAGAGAAACTACCAGGGAAAAAAACACCACTGTTAAATATCAACTCAACAAAGTACTGTGTACTTGTTACCTGTTTAGGTTGGTAATAACTCCGATTTAATTGTGTACTTCCTCAGAATGTAGGCAGCCAATTTTTAGAAACACCTCCAGTATTACTCATCAATTCAAGTTAGGTTTGTAGTTATCCTAGGGTTATGTTGGTAACAGTCCATGTTTATTTATTACTATCTTGAAATTAAGACGTAGTTTCCAATAAATTACCTTGTCTTACATAGTTGTTGTTCATTGCTACAGCCATTTATAGAGGGTTTATCAAATAATTTACCTTACACTTACCTGGTAACTGACCCGCAGGAACAGTTTTCCCTAATGTCATGGCACATCTTAAATACTGGGTATGTTCTTGCAGATGTTTTTACAATTTACTCAGTAAGTAAAGTACAACTGTACTGTAAAATGAAGCCTTGTTTATTTCCATGGTATTACCGGAATTGTACCATATAACCTGATCATTCCCCTTTTCCATATAGTCACAATTTTTTTACCTCATATGTCCTGCAACGTTACCAAGGAAAACATGACAATTTACTCAGTAAGTAAAGTGAAACTGTACTGTAAAATGAAGCCTTGTTTATTTCCATGGTATTACTGGAATTGTACCATATCATTCCCTTTTCCATAGTCACATTTTTATTTTTATTTTACCTCATATGTCCTGCAACGTTACCAAGGAAAACATGACAATTTACTCAGTAAGTAAAGTGCAACTGTACTGTAAAAGGAAGCCTTGTTTATTTCCATGGTATTACCGGAATTGTACCATATCATTCCCTTTTCCATATAGTCAAAAATTTTTTCCTCATATGTCCTGCAACGTTACCAAGGAAAACATGACAATTTACTCAGTAAGTAAAGTGAAACTGTACTGTAAAAGGAAGCCTTGTTTATTTCCATGGTATTACCGGAATTGTACCATATCATTCCCTTTTCCATAGTCACATAATTTTTATTTTATTTTACCTCATATGTCCTGCAACGTTACCAAGGAAAACATGACAATTTACTCAGTAAGTAAAGTGCAGCTGTACTGTAAAAGGAAGCCTTGTTTATTTCCATGGTATTACCAGACTCTTACCACATCCTTTGCTACTGATTAAACATTTTTGAAATCAAATCACAAACTTTTACCGTGTGTTCTGCAACTTAACTAAAACATTCCAGCCTGGTCTCATTGTTAATACGTAGTATTAACACTTAATTTTCAAAGATAGAAAACTACATAGGCTACAGTTATGAAGAAAAACAACATACGTGTAATCACAATAATTTATTTATTGCGAAAATGTCAAAACCGGTACCAAAAGTCGTTCACATGACGATGTGTTGCAGTCACAGTCCTCTCTTTCAGTATATAATAATTTTGAATGAGGTCATTTACAGAGCAGAATTTAAATGATTAATCCATGAAAATGTTAATCCGGCTTCGCTCTGTGTGAAGGCGCGCGCTTCTCCATTTCAAATATAGTTTAACGACTGAAATACGACATGTCGCAATCTGTGACGAACATAGACGAACAGGCGAGAGCCAATGAGCGTTTGATATCACTGCCGTAAAACATGTCGTAACGCTTCTTGAGGGCGCAATTTTTGAATTTGAATTCATCATCACGAGCGCGGGTCCGCGGGATTTGACAGTTACAGACTGCGCTGTTGTTAAAGCCTATGGAATGGAGATGAAGATCACTCACTGGATAAAGGGCTGAATTTGGATCTCTTTCTTGCAAACGTATGGATTCTAAAGATTTGGATTATATCAAGTAGGCTATAATAAAATTGATGTCTTTTGTGAATTTATGTTGGGTTTTGGTGTATTATTGTTCTATTGGAAAAAACGCATTTTGTGTCTCACTGTAAATAAACTAAATATTAAAATGGTTAAACGGTTAAATAAGGTACTTTTAAGGTTTTAAAGTGTATTCTTGTTTAACTGCATGTATGCTAATCCTCCGAAACGAGTTTGCAGCAGAAGGCACGAACAGAGCGAAATGTTATTAGTCTATTTCTTGAGTAAACTGCATAAATGCGACTGAAAACGTAATTGATAAGACATTTGAATGCAATAGTCAAACCATTAATGCCACGATTTTAATATGCATAAATAAGAATGCGTACAAATACGTCGGTATAGAGTTGTTCATACGTAAATAATTTATGTTTTTGTGCTGTTAATGCAAACATTTTACGTTTTAGTGCTGTAAATACTATACGTTTCTGTGTGTATAAAACGTAAGTAAATGTACGTATGGTAGAATTACACTTTACGTAAAAATACACACTTATCATGAGATCACGTTGAACATTCTCAGTAAGTAAAGTGAAACTGGAACGTTACTGTAAAAGGAAGCCTTTTTATTTCCATGGAATTACTGGGATCTTACCCTATAATCTGTAATAGGTACAGTTACGTAGCTATAACAGATTATAGGGTAAGATCCCAGTATTTCCATGGAAATGCAAGGCTTCCTTTTACAGTACAGTTTCACTTTACTTACTGAGTAAATTGTCATGTTTTCCTTGGTAACGTTGCAGGACATACGAGGTAAAAAATTGTGACTATATGGAAAAGGGGAATGATCAGGTTATATGGTACAATTCTGGTAATACCATGGAAATAAACAAGGCTTCATTTTACAGTACAGTTTCACTTTACTTACTGAGTAAATTGTCATGTTTTCCTTGGTAACGTTGCAGGACATACGAGGTAAAAAATTGTGACTATATGGAAAAGGGGAATGATCAGGTTATATGGTACAATTCTGGTAATACCATGGAAATAAACAAGGCTTCATTTTACAGTACAGTTACACTTTACTTACCAAGAAAATTGTCATGTTTTCCTTGGTAACGTTGCAGGACATACTAGGAAAACAAATAAATAAAAATGTGACTATGGAAAAGGGAATGATATGGTACAATTCCGGTAATACCATGGAAATAAACAAGGCTTCATTTTACAGTACAGTTTCACTTTACTTACTGAGTAAATTGTCATGTTTTCCTTGGTAACGTTGCAGGACATATGAGGTAAAAAAATTGTGACTATATGGAAAAGGGGAATGATCAGGTTATATGGTACAATTCCGGTAATACCATGGAAATAAACAAGGCTTCATTTTACAGTACAGTTGCACTTTACTTACTGAGTAAATTGTAAAAACATCTGCAAGAACATACCCAGTATTTAAGATGTGCCATGACATTAGGGAAAACTGTTCCTGCGGGTCAGTTACCAGGTAAGTGTAAGGTAAATTATTTGACAAACCCTCTATAAATGGGTGTAGCAATGAACAACAACAACTATGTAAGACAAGGTAATTTATTGGAAACTACGTCTTAATTTCAAGATAGTAATAAATAAACATGGACTGTTACCAACATAACCCTAGGATAACTACAAACCTAACTTGAATTGATGGGTAATACTGGAGGTGTTTCTAAAAATAGTCTGCCTACATTCTGAGTAAGTACACAATTAAATCGGAGTTATTACCAACCTAAACAGGTAACAAGTACACAGGACTTTGTTGAGTTGATATTTAACAGTGGTGTTTTTTTCCCTGGTAGTTTCTCTGTAATTGCATACTAATCACCTTAAGTAATTACACACTAAAATACTATAACTTACCATATGCTTACCAGGTAAATACTTAGTAGTTAGTTTGTAGTTTCTCTGCATTTACATACTTGTTACCTGTGGTAATTACCAATAACCAACTATAACTTACCATGTATTTACTAGGTAAATACCTAGTAATTAGGGGACTGTAAAATAAAGGGTTACCCAATAAGGTCTCTTAAAACATTTCTTACACTTTCACTAATTTTATTTTAGAATTCATTTAGGAATTAGAAATTGTAAATTTACTTAATTTAATGGAATTTAGTTTCAATATAACTTTAGCTCTGCGCTTAAACTGACTCCAATTTCAAACGATAATCAAATTTAGATCTTATTTCTTATTAGAAAATAGCCATAAATATTGATTATGAATTAATTTAGATCTTTGATTATTCTGAGCATCCTATACTTTCAATTATTCATTCATTAAGGGACCCGATGCCGCACAGAGTCACACGCCCCGGGTTTACGTGAATCTCCCGGACACAGCCTCGCCAGTCTGATCTTGGTCAGAGGGTGCAGGGTTTGCTAATACCTCTTAAGTCGGTTGCCTACTGCTCACTCATACAAAAAAGTTTAGTTTATTTAGCCACTTCCGTACAACTTGCCAAGTCAGTGATAGACAGAAATCAAAAGGTCTTCAGATGACGTGCCAACTGCTCCATTCATATGCGCCTTTAGTTTGACCTATCCTGGACACAGAGCTGCGGTAGCACCAGCCTCCTCATAGTCTAAAAATAATGATTTCAGAAAACTTCAGAATAAATCAAGATGTAACATTTATTTGTCAGGTAAAAATGCATTCCTGACAGAGACACACAGTGGTGTGTGAGTGTTTTCCAACAGGAAAACACTGAAACAGCACTGTATGGGGGATGATCCTGGTTATAGGCTTCCCCCAGACTGCTCTGTCACCTACCCTTAAAAACCCAGACCAGAACAAAAGGGTTGTACCAATATTTTTTGTTCAATCCATGTCCCCCAGGGGGTAGCATCTGGTTTCGGGAGATATCTTGAAGAGACATCACCCAGAGAGGAGAACAGGATTCTCCTAAGTTCTCAATCTTTCTCATTAAACCAATGACTGCAATGAAATTAAGACAATTTTACCAATCGCACTGAGACACTTAAAATGATACCAAACATGAAAAGGAAAAACAATAGATTCACAAGATACATCATATGTGATATATAGACATTCTCAGTGAACTTTTGGTGACTTGACTCGCGAGAAGAGGAAGGGAGGAGGGAGAGGGGGTTGCAGAGATAAGGAAGAAGAAAAGTTTGGACAGGACAATGTCCTGTGCTCTTTGCTATCTTCTGTCCAGGGTGCGTTTTATGGCTTTATTGCAGGCTGAGTTTTGTCTTAGCAGGAAAATCAGTTCTTACAACATGTTGCCATAACTTATTTTGACCCCACTATTTTGATGACACAGCTCAAGTAAGGGGCAGATCTAAACTTTTTTTAACTGAACATTCATTTCATTTGTAATTGTTTCATAATGTGGAGCAGCTCACCAAGACGGCCTAGAGAGGGTCGAACACTTGATATCATTATCTAGGCGGAGCTCAGGTGAGCGGAGACATAGCAGAACGACTCTCTATAGCAAGAGTAGGCCAATCATACTCAAAGATAGTTTATCAAGGCGACCTCATGGAGGGCTAAACACTTGATGTCACTGACTAAGTAGAGCTCAGATAAGCGGAGGCCTCAGTAGAACGACTCTCTATAACGAGAGGAGCTCAACCTTAAAGACAGCTTATCACAGTTGCCCACAGATGGCCGACACATTTGATATCTCAGTCTAGCTGGAGCTCAGGAGAACAGAGGCCTCCGCAGAACGACTCTCTATAGTGAGAGGAGGCCAACCATATTTTAATTGCAGCCAATATCAACCAGACAAGTAGAACGGTCTGGATGAAAGGCTGAATATAGTGTATTAATACAAACATCTACATTTTCAAAATCAGATGAGTATTTACCATTTCATTTCTCAAAGATAAATTCAGCCAAAGATAAACCATACAAGAAAACTCAGTCTGGACAAAAGACTGAATTTACATAAACGCGCTATTTCTGCATCTAATCCCTCAGAATTAGATCTTGCAAGAACCAGAGATAGCAAGAGGAGCTCAAACAAAAATATTCCTTTTTGACTCCTCCCGCGCTCCGTCCACAACCCCTGCTCTCGACTCGATCCCTCCCAATGTCATTGTTGCGTTTGAATCGTGTGCTTCAAAGTGTCTCCGGATGCAGTGAGAGTTCCCATTCGAAAGGGAAACTGTGTTCCCAAATGATTTTTACCTTGATTTTCTTCACATCTCATGTTTTATCGCAAGCTCTTCACTGCACTGATACCTTCTCGGTAAACAAGTACACATTAATTTACATGGATTTATCTAAAGTATCTTAAATTGCATTCAAGGCATACATTTGATCAGTTCAGACATAATTAAACTCATTACCTTGACAACTTTTGTGACAAAAGTTGAAATCTTTTAGTTTAAATCCAAATAACTCTGGAAAATCAAAGTGGCTGTAAATAATAATAAAAATAATGTTAAAGAATTGATGAAAAATCACAGCACGTTTAAATTAACTGAGCAACAATTTACCACTGTCACAGGGAGGAACTCCGTGATTCCCTCCTCTGGCGGCCAGAGGGCACCCTCGCCCGAGTATTGACTCTTTCCCCTGTGTGCACTAATTCAAGGGCCCGGAGTAATTTATTCCACTTCTACTACAGTTACCACACCTCAAAACATTGTTCAGATGATGTATTTCAAGACATTTGTCAGGTTTTTGTCCTTAAAACGCTCTTGTATGTAGGAATATATATAAATATTCTGCTTTTGGGCTTTTGGAGCTTTATGAAAGCACAGGAAATGTTTGAAATCCGATGGAATACCAGTTCCCTTTCTTTTTGATTGGGATCACGCCAGGGAGCCTATTATCTTCGAGTATTGTAAAAACGAGCCAATGGACATTGACGTGCGTGAATTACATCACACGCCCCGCCCCCGCAGCGTGGGTATAATTACGGAAGTGGATGCACGCACCAGTTGTCTTTCGCTTCGGAGCCGATCGGTCTTTAAGTCGATATCTTTGAAGAGAGGTGTTGTATTACAACGAGCGCGTGTGTCGGTGCTTCTTCAGGAAGTCTTTCCCGGTGTTGGTGATTATAGCACGTCAGCGGTGATAGCGAGCTTTCTAAGCTCTCAACTGCTGCAAAGCAAAAAAAATTGTTTGTGTTTGTTTGTCTGACGGTCAGTTGAGGGCGAGGAGAGTGAGTGCTTCACTGGTACAGGTTCTATCTATGTCAGTGTTGCCGCGATTATTTCCCTGCATGTGCTCCGGCACTGGTGAAAGTTTTTCATTTCCTGAAAGAGCAACACAGGTGAGTTTGCGTCTTTTTTAAGATGTCATTCCACCCGTGCGTTTCTGGATGCGGTCGTTCCCTGTCCCCCTGTGACGGTCACAATTGTTGCATCATGTGTTTGGGCTTACAGCACGCTGAAGCAGCTTTTGTGGATAGTGTTCTCATTGCGGGAACATGACTGTCTCACTGTTGAGATCTAGACTCACCTTCGTTCGCGAAGATGAAGTCTCCATTTTTACACTCCACCCTTGGGTGCCTTGTGATTTGGGTGATCGTAGGATAGTGACGGAGATTCTGCCCGGTAACCATTCCCTGTGGACTCCTCACGATTCTATCACACCGATACCAATGGATTCCTTTGTTGAGCACGCTGGCCTGTCTGTAATGGACGGGCCAGAGGTTCCATTGGAAATTCCCCAGGAGGATAGGATGCTGATTGCAACATCGGAGGGTCAGCTGGGCTCTGGAGATGATGACTCAGCGGCGTTGTCTCCTTCAGGGAGTTCAATGTTGCCTGAGCCGGATCCACAGTTATCAGCTATGCTGAAACGGGCCGCCGCAGCTGTTGGGCTTGAGTGGAACCCTCCACCGTGTCCCGCTCAGTCACGGTTGGATGATTGGTTTCTCGGGGCAGGCCGTGCTGGTTCTCAGCCTGCCGCCCCAGTGCCTTTCTATCCAGAGGTGCATGGAGAACTGACTAGATCATGTATGGCACCTTTTACTGCTGGAAACGATCTGGATAGTTTCTCCCCCCTCACTAACCTTGACGGAGGAGCAGAGAGGTTACGTGGCTGTCCCTCCAGTGGAGCGATCTGTCGCGGCACACCTGTGTCCGGCGGCTCCTGCATCTGGCTTGGGGAGCCTCGTTTCCCCTCGCAGGCCTCAGAGTTTTTGTCTGTTCTTACGGACGGAGCTTATAGAGATTACGGGCAAGCTGCTTCATCTCTGCAGACTGCATGCCATGGTGTTATAGGTATATCAGGCCAAAACACTCATGGATATGCACGAGGGTAGTCTAGACCGTGCGCTCATGAGTGAGCTTCGCACTGCAACTGACTTGGCTCTCCGGAGCACAAGCATTGCGGCCTGCGCGATAGGTCTAGCATTGTCCACCCTGGTGGTTCAGAAACATCATAGTTGGCTCAGCCTGGTTGATATGGCAGATGCGGACAAGGTTCGGTTCCTGGACTCCCCAATTTCCCAGGCTGGGTTGTTCGGCAACGTAGCGGAGAACTGCACCCAACAGTTCTGTACTCTTCAGGAGCAGTTGGAGGAGGTCCGACACATCCTGCCCCAGCGGTCCGCTGCTGTCATATCACCGCTGGTGGTAGTTCCTTCACCTGCACGTTGCCGACATTCCCGCTGGGCCACCACAGCAGCCTTCACTCAGGCCTCAGCGGAGAGCTAGCCGCAGGCAGGCCGCCCAGCTTGTATCAGACGCTGCCAAACCAGATGGTAAGAGAAAGACTAAGCGTCCCTGATACAGGCCACTCAGGGATGGAGGGAGGAGTTTTTCAGATAGTTTCTGTTCCACCGCTGGCTCCCCGAATTGTCAGAAGAACAAATTCCTCTATCCCTGGATTCCAAGAGGGTCAGATTGATGGTGTGCGACCCTGTAAAGCCTTGCAACCATCGATCCTCTCTTGTGTCGCCAGCCGGCAGACAGGTATGGTCCAAGGACTCAATTATGCCTTCTCCGTACCCAATGCCGATCAGTGGAAACAGGTCAGTGCTGCATTGCGCACTCAGATCTTATTCTATTCTACGGGGTTAGCCTCGCTGACAGAAGTATATAGAGCTGCGGGCTGGGCGACACCTAACACGTTTGCTAGATTCTATAGCCTACGTGTCGAGTCAATTCCTTCCCGTGTGCTCTCTTCGCATAGCAGCTCTACAGATGTCTGTTAGCGAGGCGCCATGCGCTAAGGCCCAGGAGGAAGCCACACTCCGGGTGGAGTGAGCCCTCACCCCTAGGGGGCATGGTCAACCTTGCATCTAGTAAGCCAAGACAATGGCGTCCACTAACCAGTGAGACAACCTTTGCTTGGAGAGAGCCTTTCCCTTCAGTTTCCCACAAAAACAGACAAAGAGCTGGTCTAAGGTTCTGAAACACTGCGTTCTGTCTACGTAAGCATGGAGTGCACGTACTGGACAGAGCACAGGACCTGTGCAAGAAGGCTCACTGGGGGAAACGCATACTTGCGTAGGCCCCGCGGCCAGCTGTGAGCTAGTGCATCCGAGCCGAGGGTCCCCTCGGTCAGGGAATAAAACCAGAGGCAGTGGGAAGTGTCTGGGAAGGCAAACAGATATACCTGTGTGTCGCCGAACTGTTCCCAAATCAGCTGAACCATCTGGGGATGGAGTCTCCATTCCCCGGGATGTGGCCGAAATCGTGAGAACCCGTCAGCTGCACGATTCAGCTCTCCCGGAATGTAAATGGCTCGAAGCAACCTCATATGCTTCTGACTCAATAAGAGGAGATGGTGGTCGAGTTGCGACATACGGCGGGAGCGCAGACCACCTTGTCAGTTGATCTACACTACAGTTGCTGTGCTGTCTGAACAGACTAGTACGTGTTGGTCCTTGAGCAATGTTCGAAAACGGTGCAAAAACGTACTGCCAGCAACACGAGGCAATTGACATGCCAAAGGCGCTGGGGTCCTGTCCAGGACAGCTTCGACAACTTTCGTGAAGAGGCGGGAAAACAGGGCTAGCCCGAATGGAAGTACCGTGTACTGGTATGCCTGCCCCTCGAAAGCAAACAGTAGAAACGGTCTGTCGAGGAAGAATGGAGACATGAAAGTATGCGTCTTTCAGATTGATCGCTGCAAACCAATCCAACAGAAGAAACCGAGCTGTCAACATCTTGAATGGAAGCCAGTGAAGGGTTCGGTTCAAGATGCGCAGGTCCAGGATTGGCCGTAACCCACCGCTCTTCTTGGGTACAATGAAGTAGGGGCTATAGAGGCCGGACTTCATTTCGGCTGGAGGGTGGGTCTCGATCACACCCTTCGCCAATAGAGTGGTGACTTCCGCATGCATGACAGGGGCATTGCCACCCACCATGGTATAGCAGACTCCCCGGAAGCGGCTTGTTTTGTAAGAACTCGAAGGTGATAGGCTTCTAAGCGAAACCCCCATTTCGTCAGTCACTGACGTAACTCAGAGTGACTGAACGAAAGGGAACTAAAGATTACTTTGAAAACTTTATCAAGAAACTCTGAGACTGTAACAAAGTTCAACAAGTATGCTTTTGATCGTCACCTTTATAGAAAGCAGCTTACATTGCATTCAAGGTATAGATATTTCATCAGTTCATGCATTTCCTGGGAATGAAACCCATGACCTTAGACCACCATGAGCAACAGGAACACAATAAAAGTACTAGTTCACATTCTGAAGTTAAATGACTGAATGTTGTCAATCTTTAGCCAGTCTTTTTATTACAGAGAGCAAAGGACTGTTTCTTTCTCAGCTCTTCCAAGTATGTTAACATATGCTATTACACACGACTCAAGGGTAAGTGACTCTAACAATCATATCTATAAAGTTTTTCTTTTCTTTTTTAAAGAAAACCGTTTAATTCAGTTCACCTTAAGTAGTGCATAAATGTGATATAATAGAGCTGGTTCAAAATGTTTAATGTTCGGTCAGGTTCAGAATATTATCCATGTTTATCCTTTCAAACAAGTAATCAAAAAGAATACATCTTTAAAGAATCCAAGTTCTAAAAGAATTTGAACTATAACAAAAATAAAAAGCTGAAGTTTAATACTGATTATGAGTCATAATCAGCATTAAACATCAGCTTTTGAGGCAAAAATCCTAAATGCTACCATGACACAACACCAATCAAGATTGACTTAGTTTCATTCATGCTTCAGAGCTGCTACGCTTAGGGCGTTCCCCAAAGTGTCTTATCAACGCAGTTCTCATTCCCTTTCTCAGGGAACAAGGGTTACAGTCGTAAGCCGAGACGTTTTTATAGGCGTGCCGCATTGAAGACCTGGAAGTAAACGCCCACTGCTATAATTGGATAAAAGTTTTGCATATTATAATGGGTTTCATGTAATGCGCGAATTGGTGGGCGGGGCTAAACAGGCAGTGTTGAAGTAGGCGTTGATCTTATTCTGCGGAGGCGGGGTTTGATACCCTTTGACATCATAGATCTCCACTTTGAAAAACCTGTCGTTCGCTGTGCCTTGTCTCAATAAATGCTTTTATTGGACTAACAAGGAAGTTTTCAGTTCTGAAACTTACAGGATATTCTTATTGTATGATGACCTCTTATATGTCAAAAGCTCAAGGAAAATGAGATTTCTCAGTTCATCACCCCTTTAAATAAACAGTTTCCACAACAGTACTTTGTCACTGTTGCACTGCAATAAACTTCTTCATCGAGATCTTCAACATCCTCATAATCTTTTTCTTACACACATCACATGCCCCATGTTTCATCTCCAGCTTTTCACACTGTTCACACCAGGTTTCACACCTGAGAAACAGGTACATTACATTTTAAACTTAATATTTATGCATGAAAACAATATAAATCATTTTCAAACTATAAATATTTATGTTTACAATACTATTTGGCCAGATTTTAATGGTTTCAAAAGTGCAATAATATTTTATAGTTTTATTGTAGATTTTCATTATTTAAAATTGAAAGGGTAAAACAATATAATCTATACATAAATGTATAGTAGCAGAAATAAATTATGTGGGCATAAAGATAAAACTTTTCTGTAAGTTAAAATCAAAATGATCCCTTGGGACTGTGACATAAAAGTGGCTGTTGATGATAATGTAAAGATTGTTAAGGGAACACAATCATGGATGAAATATGGCAACCCAACCCCAACTTTGGAGGGTTACAAGGGAATTGCATGGAAGAACAGCTTCCTCATCTCTCTGTGTTTTTGAGTTAATGTACCTCATCTCCACCTCTAATGTTGATGTCTAGATTTGGGAGTGGTTTTAGAGCCCTTCCTCAGTCTGATCTGAGAGACGACGACTTCTGTGCTGATATCGGTGAAGTCTCAGGTTTTACTAAACTATACAAGAACAGTGAGTATATGTTTTAAAGCTTTTGCAACATCCTTAAAAGAAGCTTTTATGAATAAGTGAAACTTTCATGAGTTCGAATCAAATTATTTATAGATTTTAACTAATGTGAACTGTTTTATAGATGGGTGGATCCAATTCAAGGTAATTCTGCTCAGATTCACGGAAGCAGTAAAAGTATTAGGCTACTGTACTGCAATACTTAATTAAAGTTTATGGCAAACTGAAAAAAATTAACTGCGGGCTAAATTGTATTTTAATCTTAAGTCAAAAATATATGAAATAATAGAATGGGATGTTAAATTCAGTCTGTCTGTCTGTCTGTGTAGCTGCAGAAACCGTGAAGTGAGAATCGGACACTCTCTGAATAAGGAGGAGGAGGAATTTGTAGCCATGAGGAGAAAAACTGTTCAACAAAGCCTGCAGAAGCTTCGGATATACTTTGATTTGGTAAAAAAAAAAAAAAAAAAAAACACCCTAAAAAAAACACCCTAAAAAAAACAACACTCATGCATTTGTGGTCTGTTCTCCCGATTTAATTTACGATATACAGTATCCCATTTAAAATTCACTGGAATGCACAAAGAATCTCTCGATTTTTCTCCCCAAATCCTCAAGTATCCTTTCACATTTTCCACACAGACTCTTTAAAAGGTAATTGTCTCCCCTTTTAACTTCTAATCATATTAGAAGTGTTTACTGGATGTTTCTAAAGCAGGTAAATACAATTTATTATCTGTCAAAATGACAGAACTTTAAAACATCATGCAATGCTAAAGTAGATTTTTGATTAAGGCAACATATGTTACATAATACAGATTACCACAGTGATATTTAACCCGTTATTCATGGTCTGTTGAAAGTACTTTGTCAGAGACTGCTTACTGCAGAGCAAATGGGTGGAGCTTACGTCTAGCTCCTCCTCGCTAGACGTCCAGCAAGGAGGAGCGAATGAAATTTGGGCCTAATGGGTAGAGCTTGTATATCCAAAGACACCCTAACCCCACCCACAACTCTATCCCTCCACCCCATTAGACATCCAGAGAGGAGGAGCTGGACGTCATTTGACTCTGCAGTGAGTACCACTTGTCTCATTGTGCCCAGTTTTTTTTAAGCGCATTATTGCATTCATGAAAAACGAGCAGATGAAATTAGTGTAAATCATTTGAAAAAACGTTTTGATGTAAATTTTCAGATTCACGAAACTGTTCGTATTTTCAAAACAGACAGAAATGTATAACTGCTCCCTACCACGTGTAAAGTGTAATGATTCCTGTCTTGTATTCCCCTCGTCTTGTGTGGACTTTAGTTATTTCCTGTTCTGTGCCATGTTTTGTTCTCCTTTGTAGGTTTTTCCTGTTTATTAGTGTTGCCAGTTAACAAAATAAATTAATTGACACTAAATCACGTTTTAGATTGGCTTTATTATTCTCTATTAATTTAATCACTTGTTTAAATGTCCTTTAAAAAAGGCTTTTCAATGCTCTGAACTGAATGGTTCAACAAATAACAGGTGATTGTTTGGTATCACTCAACCTCAAAGATTACACTCTTCAAGTGTAGAAACTCAAAATGAATAGTTAACAAAACAATCTCTTTACAGAAATACCAGTAACGCCTTATAAAGTGTCAATTTCTTGAAGTACAAATTATTACAAATGTTAGGGCACACTTTCGGAGTGAAACAATACACTTTGAAAGCAAACAAACACGGTAGTGGCACCCTACAAAAACACAAAACCACTGTCAGCATTTTCATCATGTGCATTAAAGCCAAAAAAATCAAATATAACATACACACGACATTATGCACCTCATTCACATTTGTTTAGCACATACACATTACATTAACAACTTACCAAACTCTTTTATAAAGACTTTGTAATGCTGGTCACGTGCATCAATCAAACATCTCCAGCCATCTCGAACTCTAACCACAAAAATACATAGTATACATACACAGAATGAAACGAGCATAGCCTATTACACCAGATTAAATGATGATTATTACATTTACTTACATAGAACATCGATTAAATCAAGGATGATAATCATCTTTGCACACGACTGAATGTGTCTCTCATGCACTGCTTTAGCCGTCTTTCTCTGTATCGCGCTATTATGACGTCATCATAAGGGCTCGCTTTTCTTAAAGGGGAAGTACTCTCTAGCTTATAAATTCAGATACCACCCGGCTACATTCTCCCCTGCTGACATGTCAACGCCCTCGGTGACAGCGTAAGAATTTCTCAGCTCTTTAACTGCTTCTCGGAAGAATACGGTACCCAAATTAGCTATCATTTGAGAAACAGCATTATGATTTAGGGCTGATCTAGGCTCATGGTGTGGATTTGAATGTTGACCCACATTAGATCTGGTACTCCTTCGAAGTGTGGGCAAACTAGAAACCCCACCTTCCTCCTGAAACCCTCCCCCAAGTTCTATTCCAGCCGGAACCTCGGGATCACAAGGAGTCACCTTGGGAGCTTCCATCTTGTTTTCAGCTTCAGTTTCAGTCCGTACAAGACTTTCAACCACACTTGGGCCAGTACATTCCACGAGCACTACGCCCTCCTCCAAACTCTCATCATCCACATCCACTGTTGAAGCCTCATCCACTTCCACATTAGGCTCAACATTCCCCTTGCGGGCCACTGGAGTAGGGACATGCACACAGGGTCTGAGATCCACCCGATTCACTTTTTTGATGGGCCCTCCTTCCACAGGCTCCACCGTATGGGTGGTCCCTTGAATCTCTATCACCCGGTATTGGGTCGAATGCCAAGCGTCCTGGATTTTATTCCTTCCCAGTGGTCGATTCCTCAAGTATACGATCTGGCCAACCTCAATGGATGGACAATACACTTTATCCTGAGAATGTGCAATTCGCTCTGCTGCTTTTTTGTCAGCGTAGAGCTTGGCACGTTCATGAGCCTCCTTCAGCCGTCTCTGATGCACCACTAACCAGTCATGAGTCGGCTTAGCTCCCGATTCTCGTCCCAACAGTGCATCCACAGGCAAATGAGGGTCCACGCCGAACAACAGATAGAAAGGAGAATACCCTGTTGTGGAGTGCGGGGTAACGTTGTACGCATAGACCAGCTCGGCAAGATGTTCAGGCCACCGTCTTTTGGTCTCGGGAGGAAGTGTTCGTAGCAACTCATGTAGAGTGCGATTAAAACGCTCGCACTGGGCGTTTCCAGTCGGATGATAAGGCGTGGTACGGCTTTTCTTAACCCCATACAGCTTGCACAATTCTGCGATTACCTCGCTTTCAAAATTGCGCCCCTGGTCTGCATGTAGCCGTTCTGGGACTCCGAATTTCATGAACCACTCCCTCAGGAGAACTTTAGCTGTGGTGTCAGCTTTCTGGTCCCGCGTTGCAAAAGCTTGCGTGAACTTGGTGAACACATCAGTGACAACTAAAACGTTCTCCCTTCCGTCAGTGGCTGGCTCCAGTAAAGTGAAATCTACAGCCACCACCTCTAAAGGCCGGGTAGCAAGGAATGACTTCATAGGCGGGTGTACTTTAGGCTGAGGCATTTTAGTGAGAACACAGCGCTGACAGTTCTTTATCCACTGCTCAACATCCCCATACATTCCCACCCAGTAACATCTTGGCTTCAGCAGTTGCAGTGTCCTTTCAATCCCCTGATGCCCCATACCAGCATGCACGGCCTCAAGCACCTGGGTTTTCAAGCAGGTGGGGACTAACAGTTGGAAGCACTCTCCATGACGCACATCCTCCACAACACGGTACAACAATCCCTCATTTTCCCTTAGACGGTTCCACTGCTTCAGCAACGCTCGTACGGATTTTGACAGGGCTTTTACTTCCAAGCCTGCAGGTTTACGTTTCTGGTCCCAAAAGCTCTTGAACTCCTTCAGCACTGGATCTTGAGTATGAAACGTGGCCAACTGCTCTTTAGAATAACCAGGCCAAACAGCAGTACTCCCCTTTGCCTCAGTGCTCGCCACCACACGTGTTTCCACGGCGCGCATTTGACGGACCTCGCACCTCTCTATTCCAGCTTGAATCAATTCAACATCAAGAGCAGTCCCACGTTGTGCCAGGCTACAAATAGTCACACAGTCATCATACTCGGCATCTTCCTGGTCTACCACAGGCTCCCCTGCCAAGGGCTGCCTAGACAATGCATCCGCGGCTTGATTACATCGACCAGGTCGGTATTGGACTTCAAAATCAAATGCCGCTAACTGTGCTACCCATCTCTGTGCCAGGGCTCCTAATTTGGCAGTGTTTAGGTGGCATAGTGGATTATTATCCGTAATTACGGTAAATTTGGAACCCAACAAGTAGCCCCTGAATTTATCAGTTACTGCCCACTTGAGGCTCAGCAGCTCCAACTTCATGCTGCTATAATTTTTGTCATTCCTTTCAGCATTCCGCAATCTTCTGCTCGCATAAGAGATCACTCTTTTCTTTCCCTCTTGCTGCTGCAGAAGAACGGCTCCTAAGCCCTGATTGCTTGCGTCAGTCTCAAGGATAAACGGGGCAGAGAAATCAGCAAATCCGAGCACGGGCGCACTAGTTAGTTTCTCCTTCAAAGCATTAAAGGATGCCTGACACTCAGGACTCCAACCATTGATGACCTTTTGGTTAACTTTAGCAGGAGGTCCCTCGTGCAGACACTGGTTGACTAAATCATGCAGCGGCCCTGCGATTTTTGAGAAGCCAGAGACAAATCTCCTATAGTACCCACAGAAACCGAGGAATGACCTCAGAGCTTTCAGAGTAGTGGGTACCACCCACTGCTTCACAGCAGAGATCTTGTTAGGGTCGGTGGCTATACCCTCAGCAGATATCTGATGTCCCAAAAACGTCACTGTAGACTGTAGGAAGTGACATTTCCCTACTTTGACTTTAAGTCCGGTCTCCTGCAGCCTTAACAACACAGTCCGCAACCTCTCCAAATGCTCGGGAAACGTTTTCGAGAACACCAAGATGTCATCCAAATACACAAGCATAATCTGAAAAATTAGATCACTCATGGTGGTTTGCATTAACCTTTGGAAAGTGGCAGGACCATTGCACACCCCCATCGGCATTCTCAGATGTTCGTACAGCCCAAATGGTGTGGTAAAGGCTGTCTTAGGCCGATCCTTTTCTGCAACCGCCACCTGGTGATAACCACTGGCTAGGTCAATGCTTGAGAAAAACTGGGCACCTCGTAACACATCGAAACTCTCATCCACTCGTGGCAGTGGAAAAGCGTCCCGTTTGGTTTTCAGATTTAGCTTGCGGTAGTCCACGCACAACCTAATACTACCGTCGGTTTTTCTCACCAGCACCACTGGAGATGCATAGGCGCTTGAACTCTCCCGGATAACACCCTTTCTCAATAGCTGCGCTATATGTTCCCTGACCTCTTTGTACTGGTTTGGCGGAACTCTGCGATATGGCAGGTTGATCGGTACATCATCCACCAGGTTAATCTCATGTTGTACTCTGTCTGTAAATCCGAGCTCCTCGTCCCCTATGGCGAACACATCGGCATATTCGGCGAGTAATGCTTTTAACTCGGCTTGCTGCTCCGCCGTACCTCCAATGTCCAGCTGGGATATCACTTTAGACCACTGCTCTTGCCTTGATGGTGATTTGGCGCCCATAGAAATCTCTTCTGCATTCGCAGAAATACGTTGGAATGTTACCTCATGTCCTGGATCATTATCCACCAACTTCACCTTCGACAAGACTCCAATGCGAGTCCTAGGGTGTAACCACACATCTTCATCAGACAGGTTAATAACTTGGACTGAGCCCTCGTGATGGTGTGAGTTTACCACAGTCGGCATAACCAGCACACCTCCTGGCAAAGCTAAGTGTGCTGGCTCTAACAGCCACTCGCTTTCACCTTTCCCACTCACTGACCACCCTTTTGCCGTCACTGTCGATATAGAGCCCGCTGGCACATGCACCATACTTCTCCCTGCTACCCGGGCCAGCCGACTCTTAGGAACATCACAGGTCTGTGCTTGCTGGAACACGTTCCTCCAATCAGTCTCTAGCCCCCCTTCCAATGGAGCCTCAAATTCAGACTGCACTATCTGCCGGCACTGACTAATGATGTTCATCCCCACAATACAGGAAACAGCTTTTGAAGTGAGTGGAGGATCCTTTACCACTAAGAAACCGCAATTTGGAATTTT
>CM038624.1:49327213-49439713 GCA_021554675.1 Leuciscus idus | reverse complement strand
GGTAACACTTCTTTCAGTAGTTTAGTTGGTATAGGATCTAATAAACATGTTGTTGTTTTAGATGAAGTGATAAGTTTATTTAACTCTTTTTGTTCTATAGTTGTAAAGCACTGTAATTGTTCTTGCGGGGTGATAATTGAAGCTGAATTTATAAGCGCAATTGAAGATTGAACGTTTACAATTGTGGTTCTGATGCTTTCTATTTTCTCAGTGAAGAAGTTCATGAAATCATTACTACTGAACTGTAACGGGATATTTTGTTCGGGTGACGTCTGTTTATTTGTTAGTCTAGCCACGGTGTTAAATAAAAACCTTGGATTGTTTTGGTTGTTTTCTATTAGTTTGCGGAGGTGCTCAGCCCTGGCCGCTTTTAGGGCCTTTTTATAACGTGACATACTGTCTTTCCACGCGATTCTAAAGACCTCTAAATTAGTTTGTTTCCATTTACGCTCTAAAATACGGGTTTCTCTCTTTAAAGGGGTGGTTGAGTGCGATTTCACTTTTCTAACTTTAGTTAGTGTGTAATGTTGCTGTTTGAGCATAAACAACATCTGCAAAGTTGCAACGCTCAAAGTTCAAAGCAAAGGGAGATATTTGCTTTTAAAGAAAAGGACTACAACAAACGGCTGGTTGGGACTACACAACATTTCTCCCGGGTTAGTGACATCACTAACCCTAGAATTTACATAAACCCCGCCCCCGGGAACACGCAGTCCATGTTGAGAAGAGGAAAAGTTGTTGTATAAGAGTACATTTGTGAGTCTGCTCAAACTTTAGCATCCATCTTTTCACATGCAATAGAAAGTCACTCTGTGTGCATCTCACAACAGTTCATATATGAGCGATTTATAGATTTATCATGACAGAATATCCTAATTGAAGATAGTTAACTCCACATCAGCAACATAAATTCATCAACTAACCATTCAGAGAAGTCCTGTTGCATTCTACATGTTGTCACTTCTTCTTGAGTCTCTCCATCCTTATCTGACTCCGTTTAACATTAAAGGCAGAACAGTTTCTGTCATTTTAGTGTGTCTGCGTGAGGTAATAGCAGCTGCTAACAGACACGAGCTCTTGAAACCCCGCCCTCTGCAGCAGCTCATTTGCATTTAAAGGGCCAGGCACAAAACGGTGCATTTTTGCAAACCCTCAAAAAGTGACAACTTTAACTTGCTATATAAAAATATCTGTGGGGTATTTTGCGCTAAAACTTCACACACACACTCTGGGGACATCATAGATATATTTTACATCTTGTGAAAAGGCCATTACACCACCCCTTTAAAACATGCGTAGTATTATTGTACCATGGTGCTTTATTTTTCTCTCTGACCTTTTTTAATTTAATAGGTGCAACCACATCCAATGTTCTAGAGAGAATGGTGCTCATAGTGCTAGTTAGTTCTTCTAGTTCATCTGTTTGTTTGGGTTCAGGCAGCAGCTGAGACAGATTAGATAAGCAATTTGAGAAATTATCTATGGTGGATGGGAGGATTGTTCTGCCTGGTTGATAACGCGACGCCGCATGACATATTACAGCAGTACGTAATATGCAAGTTACCATGTAGTGATCAGTGACTTCATCACTTTGTGGAATGATATCTATATCGGTTGGATCGGTTCCATGTGAAATAATTAAATCGAGTGTATGATTAAGACGATGTGTTGGTCCGGTGACGTTTTGCTTGACCCCAAATTAATTTAATAAATCTGTAAACGCAGCTCCTAACGCATCATTTGGATTATCTACGTGTATGTTAAAATCTCCAACAATTAATGCTTTATCGACATTGACTAATAGGTCTGAGAGAAAATCTGCAAACTCTTTTAGGAAATCAGCGTAAGGCCCTGGCGGTCTATATACGGTAGCCAAGGCTAGAGATAATAGGGATGTTTTTCTAACATCTAAGAGCGTAACATTTAGTACATTTAGTTATACCAATGTTGTTTAGAGTTGTTTGGGCCAATCCATGTACCCCAGGGGGGGGAGCACCTGGTTTCAGGAGATATCTTAAAGAGATATCACCCAGAGAGGAGAAACAGGATTCTCCTAATTTCTCAATCTTTCTCATTAAACCAATGACTGCAATGAAATTAAGACCATTTTACCAATCGCACTGAGACACTTAAAATGATACCTCACATGAAAAGGAAAAAACAACATATTCACAAGATACATCATGTGTGATATATAGACATTCTTAATGAACTTTCAGTGACTTGAGGAGGGAGAGGGGGAGAGAGAGGGGGATGCAGAGATAAGGAAGGAGGACAGTTTGGACAGGCGATGCCCTGTGCTCTGTCTTTGCTATCTGCTGTCCAGGGTGCATTTTATGGCTTTATTGCAGGGTGTTTTATTTTAAGAGGAAAATCAGTCCTTACAGGTGGCCCCTGGCCCCTTGGGACAGATTTAGATCAGGCCTAAGGGGACATTTTTTGACATTTTCCTGTTTCCACATTTTTAGTGTTATTCTCTGAATGTTCATAGGGCTGACCACTGTAGTTTGCAGTGTTAGTCGATGGGTGCAGGAATCCAGTCATCACCTGAAATAACAGCATTAAGACAGGTTGAACATTCAAATGAAAGCATGGCAAAATGCGTGGATGCTGCAGCAGCTGGACAGGGTGTCACATGACCCTCTTGGCCGGGTTTGCGTCCACCTGCACTTGGCTACGGTGGTATTCAGTCTGTAGAATGATCAAGTCTGTTTGCGTTGGTCAGCATGATCAGAAAGTGTCAGTGGAAAGTGTCATTATAACGCTTTGCGGAAACATCTGCGTCCTTCCTAGGATGTTTTAACTGACCCTTTGAGAAGTCCTCGGTCACCTTCAAGCAGAAGGTTTGGTTTGCCGGGCAGGTCAGAACTCCATCGTTGAAGGAATTATTTCGCTGATGACGCTCCATTGTGTGTGAGACACCTGAACAACTTCTGAATGACCATGCAATAATTGAACACTGATGTATTTGTGGTTATTGTAAGATGAGGAAAAAGTTATTGGATAAACACAAGAACACAAAATAACAAAACATGATGTACTCAAAAGTGTGAAACTCAGAAGTCAAAAGTGCGAGTGGTAAATAAGGTCTCTTTTTCAGAATCATATATTTAGTGAGCCGGTCTCATTTGATCACCAAATTCTTCACTACCACAGTGATCTGGTAGTGGAATTTAGATTTGGTCTGGATAAATTAAGGAAGGGTAGCAGAAAGTCACCATAACTAGTATATTTACTAGCAGTATGCATAATTAGAGTATATCACATAATTAAACATGGAAATAAACAATTTCATAATTATAAAATTGTCTACATTAATTGTTATAAGTGCAAATCATTTCTGAAACCTAATGTTTTAATATGTTCAATTAGAGAATGGAATGTATAGAAACAGAGATTTTAATTCTCTGGTTTAACTTTTGTAATCATCCTCTGTGCATTTGATGTACAGGCTAAGTCACACTCAATAGTGCAGGTCTGACTGGGAATTGTATAGTTGACAAATAGAAATGCCTGCATTTTAGATTTAGCTGTTTAGATCATTTTTTATTGTCATTAGTCATTTGTTGGAAACTAGGGGGCCCTCCTGGTTTGCAACAATGCTATGGACTAGACATAATAAATATTTTGTCCAAAGACCAGATGCATTGATTAATAGGTCTCAATTAGATTTTTTATGTGGATTTAAATCAATTGATGTGTGACCACAGCCATGCATGTCCTATGCACAGCACAGTATTTACATACAGGAAGTTGACAAAACTGGTAATGCTGAAAATAAATTATTAAAATAATTTCCCTTGTCCTATATGTATGAAGGTGAATGATGTATTGTAGATTTGCATGATGTGAATAATTTTGGCCTGGATAGTCTTATGATCTATGCCAGGTAGAGATGTTCTAAGATTGTCGTAGGGATGGTGTGTATTGTGTATGTTTGTGTATAGGAGATGGGTGGTGTTTTATCCTACCATAATCTGTGTTGCATAATTTAGTTCCGGTGCTACACCGGGAGGCCACATACAGGAGCTGCTTCTGTAATGTTATGAGGTGTGAGCGGCCCCTTAAAGTTTCTTCACCCACATCTCCTACATGTAAAGCTGTGTGTCCTGCTTGAGGCAGGCAGAACCAAATCCTTGCGGAGTCTGGTTCTGAAGAAAGTCCTTTGTCAGCCTGTAGGGAAATAGACCTAGAGAGGAAAACAGTTTAATCTTGAGCCTTTATACAAATTGCATTAAGATAGATGGTCTATCTCAATATTTATTTGATGGCCTTAGCCAGGCAGTTGTTACTGATGGCTTTGATCTGTTAAGATTTTATGCCATTAGAAAATTTGTTTTAGTTTACAAAGACATGTATCATTATCATGTGTTTGCAAAGAAAAGGTCAATTAAACAGTGATAATGGTCAGATCTGACTGCTATTGCAGTTAAACTCACACAGTCTGCTGTGTTGTGAGCATTAGGACCCTCAGGTCTGCTAGGGGAATCTCTTTACATGATGCTGTTTATTTACACTAGCCAGATCTGTGTTTATGTAGCAGACTTCAAGTGGTAACCACAGGACACCATGGAAACACGACCACACAACGACTGAAGTGATTATGCTCGGAGTTGTTTATTCACCTTAAACAGAGTAGTGAGGCACAATTAGGGACATACCAGAAGGCCTACTCTCTCATTCCTGTACTGAAAAACGCACGTGAAAATGAGGCTCTAACTTTAACATGGTTAAAAGAGCAACTTACAAAGAAAATAATCGAATCACACTGATACACATTATGACATAACCTCTTAACAGTGTTTTGACATCATAAATAGTGATTTCATTACAGAAAATCAGTTAATACAAGACAAATAGGAGAGAGAAAAACTACCTCCGCTTCCCCGTCTGCATACACCATGCGTCTGAGCGCGAACCAGGGTTGCCAGGTGCCAGCGAGGTTTTCCAGCCCAAAACCTCGTCAAAAACCGCGAGAATGCACAAAAAAAACCGCCCAATTTTTTTTTGTGGCTTGTTTCTCGTTTAAACACATTGAAATCATTAACAAGCTTTAAAATGACCCATTTTTCGACTTAGCCTATCCGATTTTAGAAACAATATTCAATTAAATTAACGCAAAAGTAGGCTACACTGACTTCAGTCAGACTATTCTAGGCCTACTATTAAACTATAAGCTTATGTTACGGAAAATAATGCAATCAACTTAGGCTATCAATGAGTCTGTTTATTGTCACTAAAAGTCGCTTGGAACAAAAGCATTCAGTAACATAAAAACATCGAGTATATATGGACATAAAAAATAACCCACTTTAACATTTCAGTTATTTCAAATGGCAACATGAAACATGCATATTAGGGCTGGGAGAAAAAAATCGATTCACCTAGATATCGCGTTTTTTTATATATATATTTTTTTATGATTTTAAAATCGATTTATTTTTTATTACAGAATATTACAGATATTAATTCAAATTAAATTGCTTTATTTTTGCCCTTGCTTATAGATGAGGTTGACAGAAGTTAGCCACTTTCGATTCAATAGAGGATGAAATGTGTCATTACAGAGCTGCACGATTCATCTTTAAAAGTCTGTGATCTCGATTCAAACACCCACGCGATCTTATTCCATTTCGTTTGTCTATTAAACCTTTGACAAAATCATATTCAAATCTGTGTTGGCGCTGCCGCTGACCAAGACAGAGTGTCATGAACAGGTCATGAACCGGATTGACAGCTACCTAAGTTTGAAAACCCCGCAATCTACTATGTTGTTTGAGGGGCGGGCGGTGCCGGCGTGCGTCACTTTAAGGTAGTGGGAGGGAGTGTCTGTTGTGAGGTTAGGGGGCACGTCAGCCAGAGTTGTAGTGTGTGTGTGCGTGCGCGCGTGTGTGTGTCTGAGTGAGTGAGACTGCCTGCTGAACATTGGGTCGCAGGAATAAGGATCTGAAGTGCCGGTGTTTCGGCAACAAAAACCCGCCGAACTGATCCGAAACCAGCCCAATTTTTATCCACCCGCCCAAACCCATTTTTGCCCGCAAAATAGATTGCAAAACCACCCAATTGGGCGGTAAACCGCCCAATCTGGCAACCCTGGCGCGAACGCTTAAAGGAGAAGCGATATAGTTTCCATTGGTGTCCCACTAATTAAGGCCCCACATACAACAATTGATAGAAACTCTCGATCGGAACCATTGAAAATAGTACATTGAAAACAAGTTTTGCTGAAGTTAACAGTTTATACTACATTTCTTATTACACATAAAAATAAATAAAAAATAAAACTCAAATGCCTAAATTGACCGGCTACATACTTCCCCCTTAACTTCACAAAACTTGAGCTTACACCTTTGTATTGAATAAAGGAGCAAATAAGGCAATTAGATTGTCACTTGACAACACCATTCTGTCATACAACATTCATGTTTCCCAACACTCACGGGAAAAAGAACATAAGAAAGTTGTACGGCTCTCAGATATTCATTTGCTCAAGAGGTGCCTTATACACCACTCAATGTGGCTTAAATTACACTTTTTTTTGTTGCCTCACATTCTTATTACTAGGCCCACAGAACTTAAAATAAAACCTCTTAGAATAAAAAGGACTTAGAAACATCTTTAACTGCGTTGTGAGTTGTTCTCTGAGTCATATTTTGAATCAGTCTGTTTACGGGTCTAACTAACCTACTAACCCGTGTTCGTATCTGGGTCACTATTTCAGACACATTAGGGGGTGCGCTAGAGATGGACATGGTGCTGGTGGATCTCAACTGCTCTCTAGCACTGGGCATTGCGTCAACTGCACGTACTTGGTCTTGAGAGTCTGTAAGATTCGATGGGATGATTTGGGAGTCGGACTGATGGAAATTAATTTCAGACCCTGTGTCCGGGTCATCTGATTTACACTCTCCTGTCCTCCTGCATCCAATCGTCCATCCACTGAATCATCTGTCACAGGTAGTGAAGCCACCCACTCAGCAGTACGCTTTGTTTCAGAGAGGGCGCTCCCCAGTGCAGAATTGTTTGTCAAACCTTCATCAGACTGCTCCTGGCTAGTTAGTGAGTCATCATTGAAAGACTCAGCTTCATTTACTCCTTCCTCAAGGGGCAGAAAGTTGGCTTGCAACATAAGGTTACGGTGTACTACCTTCTCTTGACCCGTACTGATATTCTTAACACGATAAGTGTGGCATCTGGAGTCTTTAGAAACCACCACATAGGGCACCAATTCCAACTTATCAGCCAGTTTTCTCCTTCCTCTTTCACCCTTGTTGGCTAACAGCACTCTGTCTCCCTCCTCAATGTCACATCCCTTTACTCTCCTATTGTAGAATTCAGTCTGTCGTTGCTGACTTGCGTTAGCATTAGCCTGAGCAAGGTTAAGTGCCTCCTTGAGATCATCTCTCATTTTTGCAACGTAGCTGACATAGTCTGTGATATTGTCATCTCTTCCAACACTATGGAACATAATATCTATGGGCAGACGAGGGATCCTTCCATACATCAGATAGAATGGTGCATAACCCGTTGATTCATGAGTAGTGCAGTTATAGGTGAACGTCAGTGTTTGTAACATCTAAGGCCAGTTTTGCTTAACTCTTGGGGGTAAGGCTCGTATCATACTGCCCAGTGTGCGATTAAACCGCTCAGTGTGACCGTTCCCCATAGGATGGTAAGCCGTCGTCCTCGACCTCTTGACACCTGCAATCTGCATCAACTCCTGGATCAGTTCACTTTCGAAGTTTGCACCCTGATCAGAATGAATCCTCTCTGGGAATCCATAGATGCAGAAATATCTGTCCCACAGTTGGCGAGCTACTTGCTTGGCTGTTTGGTTTTTGCATGCAAAGGCGTGTGCCATTTTGGTGAAATGGTCTGTAATCACCAACACATCAACACTTCCACCCCTGCAATCTTCTGCAGACCAAAAGTCCATGCACACTAGCTCAAGAGGCCTGGTTATCTTAACACTCTCAAGCGGGGCTCTTGCTTCTGGCTCAGGTGTCTTGCTCACCACGCAGCGCTTGCAGCATCTAACATGTTCTCTGACATAACGCTCCATGCCTACCCAAAAGAACCTTTCTCTGGTCAAATGAAGTGTTCTGGCCTGGCCCTGGTGACCAGCATCATCATGTACTCCCTGCAGAACTTGTTCGGTGAGTGAAGCTGGGACGATGTTTTGCCGACGTTTCTTTCCTGTTAGCTGGTCTTTGCACACACGATATAAAACTCCATCCAACATTTTCAACCTCTCCCACTGTTTGAGAGTCTTCAGGATTTTTAACGAATCTTTTGTCCTCTCACGTCTTGATGGCCTCCTGCCACGGGAGACATAAGAAAGAACTCGAGCCAAAACAGGATCTTCTGACTGTTTATCCTGAAGCTCTGTCAGTGTAAATACTGGCAGCACACTTTGCCCAGCTGGAATTAAGTTGTGCACATCCTGAGTTAGCCAATAATGCACTTCTCCCTTTGGCCCTGCATTCCACTCAACCTGGTTCATCAGTATGGCCGACACTTCATCTGAGGAGAACGAGAAACCATTTGGCTCTTGGTCAGAGACAGGGGGTTCAACACTTTGACACTTAGCACTGATTCTGAAAACGTGCTGTACTAAGTCCTCTTTGAAGTGGTTGGCCTCCTCCAGCAGTCTCGCGTAAGGTTCTGTTACCAGCCTCCGACTTGCACGTCCTTGGACAAAAGGTTGTCGACTCATGGCATCTGCCACCACGTTCTTGCTCCCGGGGATGTACTGGATACTAAAGTCATATGGTGCCAACTTGGCGACCCACCTCTGCTCACACGCATCGAGCTTTGGCTTCGTCAGGATGTAGGTTAGCGGATTATTATCCATCCAGACGGTGAAGGAATGGCCTTTGAGCCAGTGGCTGAATTTGTCGCAGACAGACCACTTTAAAGCCAGGAACTCCAAGCGGTGGGCAGGGTAATTGCTTTGTGCACGTGAAAAGGGCCTTACTAGCGAAAGCGACAGGACGTGCTCTAGTTTCGCCTTCCGGGACTTGAGAAAGTACAGCGCCCAATCCATCCAGAGAGGCGTCTGTTGACAGGATGAAAGGGCGGTTGAAATCTGGGTGTGCAAGCACTACTGACTCCAAAAGGGCTGACTTTAGCTGATTGAAGGAGTCCCGCTGTTCTCTCTTCCAATCGCTTGGGTTCAGCTTCCTGAAGGCAGATGGCTTTGTTCCGCTATTCTTTTGTCCCCTCGGTGCAGCGGTCAGTGCGAACAAGGGTTTAGCTATGCTAGAGCAGTTCTGTATGTTATTAAAAAATAACTATGCCCAGGAATGACTCTTTTTTTTTTTTGAGACTGCGTAACCCCATCTTCCATCATAAGGTCTGTTTCGGTTATCGCTGTAATGGCTTGAACTTTGTCGGGGTCGGCCGTTACCCCTCTCTCATCAATCACATGACCTAGGAACCGTACACTCCGACGTAGCAGGTGGCACTTTTTCGGGGCAAGTTTTAGACCATGGGTTCTCAGGCGGCTGAACACCAGCTCGAGCCTATCCATCATCACGCTCTCATTTGGTGCAAATACTAGAAGGTCGTCTAGGTATGGTAAGAAAGTTCTGGTCCCCGAATATGCCCATCATGAGACGCATAAAACTTGCAGGACTGTTGCACAAACCTTGAGGGAGTCGGTTGAACTCAGAGTCCCATTGGTGTTGTGAACGCAGTGAATGTTTTATCTTACTCCGCCATCTCTATATTGTAGAATCCTGAGGTAAGATCCATAGCACTGAATATGGCATTGCCGCCAAGCGCAGCTAGACAATCTGCCTGGTGTGGCAAATGATGGGTGTCTTTAGTAGTACGGGCATTCAGCCATTGATAGTCGACACAGATGCGTAAATCTCCACTTTTCTTCCAGACGAGCACCAGCGGGGAGGCCCACTCACTTGAGGATTTACAAATTATCTCAAGCTCCTCCATTTCTGAAAGAACATGTCTGAGCTTGTGGTAATGGGCTGGTGGCACACGTCGGTAAGGCAGTCTTAAAGGGGCGACTATCTGCAAGATGTATTCGGTGAGAGAAACCCTTCACTTTGCCGCAGTCTGATTTACTCTTTGAGAACACGTCCTCATATTTACATATTAGCTGTACAAGTTGTTCCTTCCAATGCGATGACACCTCGCAAGACTCAACATCAAGGTCGCTTAGACTGAGTTTGCTCAGCCTATCGCAGAAACTTGAATCAGCGGATCTACTGTCAGAGACTGAAACGCCTGCAGTTTGGTTCATGACTTTCAGCTCATTACTGGCTTGATGCTGGGGACTGATATCCAAGTCCTCCAAAGCTACACAAGGGTATACGTCAGCCAACTTGGTGTTCCTCCACAATGTTATGGGCTTTTCTGTAGCATTTAGCACCTTGACTGGCACCCATCTGTCACCACTCATGGATGCTACCACCCGCCCAATGACAATGTTCTTGTGTGACTGAGATTTTGCAGGTTCCACAAGGACAGCACTTCCCTCAGAAACACGTGTGGTAGCAGGTAGGCGTCCCCAGACGAGGTGTTCTTGCTGAGGACACAGCACTACGGCCTGGGTGAGTTTGGCCGTTCCTATCTTGCTGGGCATTTCAGTGCCTTTCCACCTGTGGAGGCCAGACAACATGTCCAGAAACTGCATAATATCTTCATTTCCTGAACTTTCAGGTCGATTTAGGACACGCCAGTACCCATGTGTACTCTTCATCTGGCTGATGATGTACTTGATAACATTAGTGCCCAAGATCATTTCGTCTCGCTGACCAGGTACGACAAGAGTGGGAACACTAACCTCATGTCCATACACTTCCATTTGAAGCTGGTAAATACTCTCTGGTTGAATGCTGACACCACCGCAACCAACAAGGACGATATCGGGGCGCATTTCACTGGGGGCGAGCACAACTCCTGCACTCTTCAACTTGCGTTCAGCCTCCACATTCATGGTACAGGCCATGGACCCACTGTCGAGCAGAGCACGTAATGTAACTTGGGCCCCTGAAATGACAACATCAGTGTAAAACAGGCTGTCAGCTCTTTCCAACTTCATTACATTTTGATATAGAACACTTTTATCAGGAATTGCTTTGCAGCTTTCTTCATAAATCCGAAGGTCATCTTTGCTGTTGAGGGTTTCACTTTTCCCGCTCACATAGTCCCCTCCCCAATGTGAGCAGGATAGTTTTCCTGAGTGTGAGGCACTATGTTCGGCTGGGAGGCTGGTTCTGTAACACTAGGACACGTTCTAATGCATCAGGATTGACTGCATCACTTGTCTTAGGATTGCTGTAGCTGTCGATACTTGAAGGGTGTGAGGCATAACTGTACTGGGTGCTCTGCAAAACTGACTTTCCCTCTGATATTCATCAATAGCCTCCTGTATCTCTTCGACTGACCATTTGCTCATAGGCTTGCATTTAAACACGCTGGACAGTTCTGGGTCAGGGCAGTTTCGTATGAACATCATGGCTACTTCCGCACTCATGTTCTCCATGTTACCCCACTACGTTCCAAGTGACCATTGGCTCGTTCAGCTGCGGAGTTCAATCTCACCTAATAGTCGACGGGGCTTTCCTTAGCTTTAGGCTGTGTTGCGTAGAAATCTGCCAATGGCAAAAGTGACACTGGGTGATCGCTAAAGTAGTGTCTCAACATGTCATAAATTTTCTCAACGTTAGCTGGGCTGGAAGAAGCTGTGCTTTTTAGTCCCACTTTGATTATATTTTTAGCCCTTCCTAGGAGGTGACTCATGACGGTGTCGACTTTCTCTGCCTTGGGGCAACTACTTTTCTGCAAGTACAGTTCCATAACATCTATCCACTCTTGTACTGTGTACTTGTCACTCTGGTCTCCTTTGAACATGGGTGGCTCTTTGATGTCAGACCTCACTATAAAGTTGACTTTGGGGGATTCAGGTTGGAGCACATTCTTGGTTAGCTCTGGTGGACTTGTAGGTAACGGGTTGACTACACTCTGACTGGCTAGCAAATGGCCGATTATGGACTGACCAATCTGACTACCCAGCTCTCCTATTAACTCTCGTAGCTGCTGTGTGACATTGGGGCTAGGATCAGATGGAGTGGAACATGTTGGCTGTGCTAACTCTGGATGGGGATTTACTTCTGGCTCTGACAAGGTACTTGGGAATAACAGTTTTGGTAGGGCCCCTGTATTCTCTCTTACACTATACAGACCTCTACCCCTCCCAGCTAATGGAGTAAATATGTCAGAAGTGTCTCGACCTCTTCCGGCCATTTTGAATGGTAAGACAAAATTGAAACCCAAATAAATTAACAGAAATTTGTGAAATATGTAAATATGCAGTGGTTACAGATTTGCAAAAAAAACCTCAATGAAAATATATAATTTGAGATGAACTCAGTCTTCAAAGGAATGTAAATGTGAATGTCAACGTCCAATATGTGCAAATGTCCGATGTACGCCTGCGTGTAAAGTGTACGGCACAGTCTGGAATTAAGTGGAACTTCACGGTGGACAGGTGTGTGTGTGTGTGTGTGCAAATGTCCGAATAACGTCACTTAAATATCTGCTGTGTAGATCCTCTGGCCACGCAGAACACGTCACAGCACACTGCTAGACCCCGGCGATCGGCTGCAGCTGACCAAGTGGATCCGGGTCACGGCACCAGTTTTATGTAGCAGACTTCAAGTGGTAACCACAGGACACCATGGAAACACGACCACACAACGACTGAAGTGATGATACTCGGAGTTGTTTATTCACCTTAAACAGAGTAGTGAGGCACAATTAGGGACATACCAGAAGGCCTACTCTCTCATTCCTGTACTCCGCTTCCCCGTCTGCATACACCATGCGTCTGAGCGCGAACGCTTTAACAAGGGCATTATATAGCATTTAACATATGTAAATGATGGTGCTGAATTACCCCACATAACAGGACAGCACTCATAGGAAACATAAATTGAAATTAAATAACACATTTGAGAAAGTTAACATACAAACATGTTATAAATTCACTTAAATGCACATATGAATGTACTTTAAACTGATTGTTGAACTACTGTGTGTATAATAAAGTTCCTTTTTTTTTTTACACAAACAGTCTCATTGTATGAAAATATACCACAAGGCATTTAGTATGAAATTAGCCCTAGTATATACTGGAGGTACACAACCATCAAGTTAAACTCACACATTACATAGTAAACGGTCAAATAAATGATCACAAATTGAAAAAACATACCTTAAACAGAGTAGTGAGGCACAATTAGGGACATACCAGAAGGCCTACTCTCTCATTCCTGTACTGAAAAACGCACGTGAAAATGAGGCTCTAACTTTAACACGGTTAAAAGAGCAACTTACAAAGAAAATAATTGAATCACACTGATACACATTATGACATAACCTCTTAACAGTGTTTTGACATCATAAATAAAGTGACTTCATTACAGAAAATCAGTTAATACAAGACAAATAGGAGAGAGAAAAACTACCTCCGCTTCCCCGTCTGCATACACCATGCGTCTGAGCGCGAACCATAGACTGTAAAAAATAGGCGCGAACGCTTAAAGGAGAAGCGATATAGTTTCCATTGGTGTCCCACTAATTAAGGCCCCACATACAACAATTAATAGAAACTCTCGATCGGAACCATTGAAAATAGTACATTGAAAACAAGTTTTGCTGAAGTTAACAGTTTATACTACATTTCTTATTACACATAAAAAACTAAAAAATAAAAACTAAAAAAAAAACTCAAATGCCTAAATTGACCGGCTACATTTAGAGTGATTAGATCACCAGGTGCGGTGCTGTGCTTGTTTGTTTGTTTAGCCTTTTGGAATTTATGGTGCCATTCAACTCTTGACCATTTGGATCTCTGTGGTCCATAAAGACTGTAGATTTTCCGCCTGATGTTTACATTTCACACAACTGTTCTTACATGTCCAGTAAAATACCTTCCCTGATCAGATCCCATGTGAGCTGAAGCTCCCAGAGAGGAGTTTGTTAACACTTGCACCACTTCGTTTGTGGTTTTGTTGCAAGAGAAAATTAAAATGTGTACCTCCCCTTGTTACTGGGTTAAAGATCTATTAGATCAAAATTAAATCATCCTGTGGATTTGGATGGATATTCAAGGCATGGCAATCAGGTTGATCATTTTAGTTGGTATATACTGAGCATTGTAATTTCTCTCATTAAAGATTCTTGCACAAATAGAAGGTAAAGAAGTTCTTTCTGATTCATTCTTCCTTTCAGTTTCCTTTCGTACCAATACTTTCTCTAACCATCTATTATCTCATTCCTCCCAACACTAGTAGTGTTCCTGCCTCTTGCTCCCTACATGCATATTCCCTCTTTCTACATTCTGATTCTTTCCATTCTCCTTCAACATCCTTTCCTCTTCTAGCCCAATGCTGAATCATCAAGAGATTAAAGTCATTCCTGGCCATGATAATATAATATATATCACAATCTGATAATATAAATTATATTCTATAAAAATAGTATACATTAAAAATAATTGTATTTACTGGTCTCGGGGGTTTCTACTGAGTAATTTGTCCAGACTGACTTGTTATCATCTCACTGATCTTAGAAGGCGTTTGGCCCTGCAGCTCCAGCTGTGCTGGCAGGAACATTGTGTACACAGCAACAAACTAAACTGGAAACATTTACAGCTGCTTTGATGCTGTGAACATTCAATGGACTGCAAGCACTGAGAAACATGGGTCAAATCATTGCTCAATTTAAAGATTTTTGTGACTACAATTTAGAATTGGACACAATTATCTTGTTTTAGGCTGAGATGTTATCAATTGCATTCTTTTAAGAATCTTATTTGAATATGAAAGAAAGGTTAGACAAACAAGTCTCATGGAGGCACCAAGATTGTTTTATGGTTTGTAACTTTTGTCAGTCTCTTTTGAGACCTCGAAAACATACAAGAATGCAGTGATTGCAAAGTCTGATATAAGACCACATTAAAAGCTATGTTTTATAAGACGTTGTTTAAATGGTGTTGTTTAAACCATATTTTTGGGACATCAGTCATGAACTTTTTAACACTATTGAAAGATTTTCAAAGAACAGTGATTACTTTGATGTAATTCATATTGGTCTTTGTCTAAATTCTCTCAGGAGACACATTGCGCATGCGTCGCGTCTGAACGCGTTGTTGTTTTTGGAGCTCTATCGATTTGATTTATAATTCTTGATTTTTCTCTTTAAACTCACTTACAACGAACATTTTCAACTTTTCCTCACTGAGAAGCACTAACGTTACTGCTCAAACCTCATAGTTACAACGCGGACTGTTGAGCAGACGCGTCTCAAGCCTATTAGTGATCCAACGCTGCATACTCTTAAAGGTTACGTTCGTGGATCACGGCTGAACACGTCTTCTCCACACTCACTTACAAAAAAAATAAATTTTCGCCTATCGTGCGTCTACTCTACACCCCTACCACTAAAAAAAAAACGGATTATATCCAAGACTTCAGTCATAAATTAGTATTAATATTGATAGCATCACTGGTAGCTTCGTTGCTAACTCACTGTCCATCTGTTAAAATGGCGAATATATCAGATGTAATTAGTCTACCTTTTGGTGCAGGTGAGGACACATTTGAGCTGCACGCACTGCAGTCTGAGCTGGAAGCTGTTGAGAAACAGATCCACGACCTTTTATTGAGACAGGCCGAGCTGAGAGACCGGTGTTTGGCTCTTGAAACATCACGCGCCGATGCACACAAATCAGTGTTTAACGTTACTTACCCGCTGACTCCGACCGCGTCTACTCCGTGCGTTCCTCAGCATCGGTCGCGATCAGCCATGGTCTCGTTCACTCCGGCTCCAACACGCCACCACGAAGCCTGGGTGGTTCCGCAGCGGAAGACGCGAGTCAGGTTTAGACCAAGACTTTCTCCGACCCTCCCGGTTTTCGAGTTATCCACACAAAACCGCTTCTCCCCTCTACGCGAAACAGAACGCGATGCTGTGATCATCGGCGATTCCATTGTTCGGCACGTACACGCTACGTTAGGTAAAAGTAAGGTGCACAGTCACTGCTTTCCTGGTGCTCGTGTTTCCGAAATCGCTGCTCGCATTCCCGAGATTCTGAACGGTGACGAGCGCGTCGGAACTATAGTCCTGCACGCGGGAGTGAACGACATCAGGCTGCGCCAGACGGAGGTTCTGAAGAAAGACTTCAGGAATTTCCGTGCTGATGGCTTACACCCAAGCAGATTCGGAGCGGATCTTCTGTCGGATAACATCTCCAAAATGTTAAATACCCTTTGACTAGTAACCAAAAGTCCAAATCATAGTCTCTGCTGCACCAATTTAACTGATATAAATACTAGTGTAGAACATTGCATAGAAACCGTGTCTATTCCTCGTTTAGTGAGATTAAATAATAAATCTACTGCAGGATCTAGGAAAAATCTAATTGTTATTAAAACAGAAAATGTTGCTATTAGTAAACAAAAACTATTTCTAAAGCTAGGTCTTCTAAACATTAGATCACTCACACCTAAGGCAGTTATTGTAAATGAAATAGTCACAGATAATAGCTTCGATGTACTTTGCCTTACTGAAACCTGGCTTAAACCAAATGATTATTTCGGTATTAATGAGTCTACTCCTCCTGGATACTGTTATAAGCATAAGCCCCATCTGATTGGTCGTGGCGGCGGTGTTGCAACCATCTATAGAGATATTCTCAATGTTACTCAGAAAACGGGTTATAAGTTTATTTCATTTGAAGTACTTGTACTAAATGTTACGCTCTTAGATGTTAGAAAAACATCCCTATTATCTCTAGCCTTGGCTACCGTATATAGACCGCCAGGGCCTTACGCTGATTTCCTAAAAGAGTTTGCAGATTTTCTCTCAGACCTATTAGTCAATGTCGATAAAGCATTAATTGTTGGAGATTTTAACATACACGTACATAATCCAAATGATGCGTTAGGGGCTGCGTTTACAGATTTATTAAATTCATTTGGGGTCAAGCAAAACGTCACCGGACCAACACATCGTCTTAATCATACACTCGATTTAATTATATCACATGGAACCGATCCAACCGATATAGATATCATTCCACAAAGTGATGATGTCACTGATCACTACATGGTAACTTGCATATTACGTACTGCTGTAATATGTCATGCGGCGTCGCGTTATCAACCAGGCAGAACAATCCTCCCATCCACCATAGATAATTTCTCAAATTGCTTATCTAATCTGTCTCAGCTGCTGCCTGAACCCAAACAAACAGATGAACTAGAAGAACTAACTAGCACTATGAGCACCATTCTCTCTAGAACATTGGATGTGGTTGCACCTATTAAATTAAAAAAGGTCAGAGAGAAAAATAAAGCACCATGGTACAATAATACTACGCATGTTTTAAAGAGAGAAACACGTATTTTAGAGCGTAAATGGAAACAAACTAATTTAGAGGTCTTTAGAATCACGTGGAAAGACAGTATGTCACGTTATAAAAAGGCCCTAAAAGCGGCCAGGGCTGAGCACCTCCGCAAACTAATAGAAAACAACCAAAACAATCCAAGGTTTTTATTTAACACCGTGGCTAGACTAACAAATAAACAGACGTCACCCGAACAAAATATCCCGTTACAATTCAGTAGTAATGATTTCATGAACTTCTTCACTGAGAAAATAGAAAGCATCAGAACCACAATTGTAAACGTTCAATCTTCAATTGCGCCTTATAATTCAGCTTCAATTATCACCCCGCAAGAACAATTACAGTGCTTTACAACTATAGAACAAAAAGAGTTAAATAAACTTATCACTTCATCTAAAACAACAACATGTTTATTAGATCCTATACCAACTAAACTACTGAAAGAAGTGTTACCTGTAGTGGAAGAGCCTCTCCTCAATATTATTAACTCGTCTTTATCTTTAGGTCATGTTCCAAGAACATTTAAACTGGCAGTTATAAAACCTCTCATTAAGAAACCACAATTAGATTATAATAATCTAGCAAATTATAGACCCATTTCAAATCTTCCATTTATGTCTAAAATATTATAAAAAGTGTTGTCCGCTCAACTGGGCTCTTTCTTGCAACAAAATGATATCTATGAAAAGTTTCAGTCTGGATTCAGACCGCATCATAGCACTGAAACTGCGCTCGTTAAAATCACAAATGATTTACTTTTAGCTTCTGACCAAGGCTGTATCTCAATACTAGTTTTACTTGATCTTAGTGCTGCGTTCGATACTATAGATCACACAATACTCTTAGATCGACTACAAAATTATACTGGTGTTCAAGGACAAGCACTAAGCTGGTTCAAATCATACCTATCTGACCGCTACCATTTTGTCTATTTAAATGGAAAAAATCGACCATAACTCCAGTAAACTATGGAGTGCCGCAGGGATCTGTGTTAGGCCCTCTGTTATTTTCAATATATATGATGCCTCTTGGAAATATTATAAGGAAACATGGAATTAGTTTCCATTGTTATGCTGATGACACTCAAATATATATTTCATCACGGCCGGATGAAAACGCTAAATTTTCCAAATTGACAGAGTGTGTTAAAGATATAAAAGATTGGATGACGCGTAATTTTCTTTTATTAAATCCAGACAAGACAGAGATAATACTTATCGGTTCAAAAAACCGCCCACAAAACCTCGCACAATACAACTTTAACATCATAGGATGTCCTGTTACTTTATCCTCTACAGTAAAAGACCTGGGTGTTATACTCGATTGCAACCTGTCTTTTGAAAATCATATTTCATATGCTACAAAAACAGCTTTTTTCCACCTTAGAAACATTGCTAAGCTACGTAATATGCTATCAGTTTCTGATGCAGAAAAGTTAGTTCATGCATTCATGACCTCGAGACTGGATTACTGTAATGCTTTATTAGCTGGTTGTCCTGCATCCTCAATAAACAAGCTACAGTTAGTCCAAAATGCCGCCGCTAGAGTTCTTACGAGATCAAGAAAATATGATCATATAACACCGATTTTATCATCACTGCATTGGTTACCTATAAAGTTCCGTATTAATTATAAGGTATTGCTACTGACTTATAAAGCCCTAAACGGCTTAGCTCCAGTCTATTTAACGGATCTTCTATCGCCCTATAATCCATCGCGCTCTTTAAGATCACTAAATTCAAGGCTTTTGGTCATACCTAGGATATCCAGAACCACCAAAGGAGGGAGAGCATTTTCACATTTGGCTCCAAAACTCTGGAATAGTCTTCCTGATACTGTTCGTTGCTCAGACTCGCTCTCCCAGTTTAAAACTAGATTAAAGTCGCATCTCTTCAGCCAGGCATTCATATAATCCTACAGTTCAAACTACAATCCGGCCTCTAGCTCATAAATGCCAGAGGAGAACTGGCCCCCGACTGAGCCTGGGTTCTCCCAAGGTTTTTTTTTCTCCTGTAACAACATTGGCTATCGAATCATTCGTCGTTGGTTTGAATTAACAAATTCAAATACTCTGTGTTGCTAAAAACATTTCTTCCTGAATACAAAAGCTGGTGCACTTTGAACTCGTGAGTGCAAATCATGCTTCGGCTCCAGCTAGTCGGCGACAAATGGACTTTTACGACACTAATTGCACCTCAGAGACATTCCAAACCCCCTTCCCCTCTCTGGACCACAGAGAGATAACGAAACTTCCTCCTGCTATAGGATAACACGTTACAACACCCCCTGGGAGACTGAGGAGTCATCCCACACACATACATGCATACACACACACACACACACACACCTTTGTATTAGAACTTAGAAATATCATTTTCATATAAGTACAATGCCATTATGCAAGTTTGATTAGCTTTGCTTTATAATAGAGGTGTAGTTTTCTAATGTGTAATCTAGAATCAGCATTCAAGGTTGTCTGGCAATTGCCTTCCCCCCCACTTGGTTTTTATTGCCCTAACGGAATGTCAAGCAAACTGAGATTCCAGGAGAGGAGTAGGAATAAAGTGTTAATCCTACATTTATGTATAACCACTTAAGAAATGTATAAACAAGGATTTGATTTTCCCATATCAAATTTGTGTATCTGCAATGTTATCGTGTATTAATCAAAACTTTAAAATGTTTGTAAGATACATACAAGTATGTAACTTTGTGTATTCCCATAATCTTTCATATGACATGTTTTATATCATTTTAAATCTTGAGACTTAACGGAGTTGAATCTCGATAATAGATTGCAATGATATGATTATTACTATATGAATCATCTTACTAGAGTATTAAGACAACACCATAACTCCCTCGAGTGGGTGTCGCCCCCCAGAGACAAAGAACCTTTTGGTGCTTCAGATCTTTGGACGTTCATTGGTTGTTCGTGCGAACAGAGGCGTCAACCCATATTTTCCATAAAAGACCAACTCAGGAAATCTCCGGGAGCACTTTTACGAACCATCTTCGTCAGCGAGAAGATCCACATGGCTCCCTTTTAGGGAGCATTCTCCGTTTTCTCTTTTCTTTTCTTTAAGTCTTTTCTTTATTTTCGTCTTCGGACTCTACCTACGTTCAGTGAAATGAATGTAGCCGGCAACCTCAACTTTAAAGAGACTTGAACATCCCGCGGCCGCGCTCACAGAAGCAAGCCCTGCTTTCTTAAAGAAACACGCACGCTGCTCTTAGGACACACGCCCGAACACGACTCGGCGTTCTTCAGCAACAAAGAGAACCATTTTGCAAGATAAGTTATGGAACTTTTAATGTAATCTGATTTCTTGTTGTCTCTCAAGGTTACAGTGCCTGTGATTTTGCCATGCTGAGATCATCTCGGTGATCTCTCATCCTGAACTTTAGTTTCACTTTCTCCCTTTCATCCTCTCTCTCTCTCTCATCTGTTATCCGTTTAGTCTTGTATTTGTTTACGTGTTCTGTATATACATACATATTTACTCTGTGTGAATCGTAGTTATGTATTCATTAGTTCAATTGTATTAAAACCTATATACTTGATTGATCCTGTCTATAATTCTCACATTACGAGTCCCTGAAATGTTTGATCTAGCTACAAGCTTTACAATTTGATTATGGTTTAGTAACCTAAATTTATAAGGACAGGAGAATAGTTTTCATGGCCAGAAAACTGATCTTTCTGGAATTATAAGAAGTGGTAACTTTTATGAGAAGGTTGGTGAGTTAATCTTATGGTCGTTTGCGGGACAAACGACTGTTCGGTAATTACATTAATTTTCCATTAAGGGTTATCTCATAATCGATCTGAAATAGGATTATTGATATATGAATGATGAATTATAATTCGTTGTGATTGATTATTCATATATACAAATCGATCTATTTTCAACTTCGAATAATAGAGTTATATTAGCAAAATATTAATCATATTCATGATTAATTATTAAAATTCCCTATAGATCATTTGAGTTAATATTAATATTAATATTAATGTACAACCCATTGTTGTTCTTACACTCCATTAGGTCACCTGATGGAGTTTTAGGACACCATTAGGTCACTTGATGGAGTTTTTCGGTTCCTTGCCACTGTTGCCTTTGGCTTGCTCAGTTGGGGATATTTTGGGGATATTTAATTTAATTTTATCAATCAATAAATTCCTCTTGAAACAAATTTTGTTATATTATTTTAATTTAATACTGTGAAGCTGCTTTGATACAATCTGTATTGTGAAAAGCGCTATACAAATAAACTTGACTTGACTTGACTTGACTTGACTTGACTTGACTTGACAAGGACAAGCTGTGCATGTCCTCTGAAACTATCAGGCCTGGCTACAAGCCTCTTAGTGACACAATAATTGTCATTATATGCATCAATTTTAAAATTTAGCGTATTTTTCCGAATTTCAGTCTCTAGGACTTCTGCATAGCAGCTGTTCTATAGGACTGAGAGGTAGTTTTCCCATATCATTTCTTTTGAAATATTCGAATTTAATTACACTGTTTTGCCCAACTTTACATTTCGCACACAAAGGATTCAAGTGAGACATTTTTAATGTTATTTTTTTAGCTCATCAAATCACAAGATTTTTTTTTCCACAAGTTAGCGTGACCATTTTCTTATTTCCAGTATTGCAATGTTGTTGCAGTAAAGCAAATAATTAAATGTAACGACATTATTTACCTCAGAATTTAAGTTTTTAGTTTTCAACCCTCTGTTGAGTACCAGAATAAAATTTGGATGATGTTGTTCCAATTTAGGTTTCATCACTTGTTGCGTGGGCAAACAAGGAGGTTTTTAAAGCAAGGGATATCATTTCTCATCTATGCTGCCGCTATCATGTCCCTTATATGTGGTTTTATCTAATTCTCAAGCCCCCCGAATTTTGCGTTCTCCGGTCTAACTGGGTTTACCGACCCATTCTACAAATGTGTCTATATGAGGTGCGTCTGAATTTTCCCTCAACACTTCTAAAAGGCAAAAGAGAGTTGACTTACCACAACGGCTGAAGAAAGAGAAGGACATCTTACTTCTCTTACTTGTTGCAAGTTCCAATATTACGCTGAAAAGACACTCGCAACCTGGAGAATCACGTCAAGGTCACCACTTTGTAAGGACCATCCATTGGCCCAACGACGGAATCCAATGGCCTGGCGAAGGTTTAATGCGTGTATGTCTTTTCAGCGCTCCAGTGAAGTTCACTTAATTTATTGGAATTTAGTTTTAGTATTACTTTAGCTCTATGCGTAATCTGACTCCAATTTCAAATGATAATCAAATTTAGATTGTGTTTCTGATTAGAAAATAATCATAAATATTGATTATGAATTCATTTAGATCTTTGATTATTCTGGGCATCTCATAATTTCAAATATTCGTTCATTACGGACCTAGTGTCACTTTGAGACGTCACGTCGCGAATGTGCGCTCACGATCACAAACTAGCCAGTCCTGAAATAGTCAGAGGGTGCAGTGCAAGTATTTTACCCTATGCAGCCGCTCACTGCAGACCCATAGGTGTAATTTTTTAATAATAGTTGCAGTGTACAACATGCTAAGTCAGGAGATAGTCAGAAATCAGAAGGTCTTCCTAAGATGTGCCCCATGCTCGATTCATAGTGCCTTCAGTTTGATCTATCCTGGACAAAGATTTGCGGAAACACCAGACTACACTTTTAATCTACTAAAACGAATGATTTCTGAAACTTCAGAATAAATCAAGATGTAACATTTATTTGTCAGGTAAAAATGTATCATGCCAATTACAGAAGTAAATGATTAAAAGCCAATTCAGAAAAATACATGACATCATTTACTCAAAGATGACTCTAAAGTAAGTAATGTTTTCCTGACAGAGACACACAGTGGTGTGTGAGTGCTTTCCAACAGGAAAATACTGAAACAGCACTGTATGGGGGATGATCCTGGTAAAGAGTCCCAAAGACTGCTCTGTCACCTCGCCTTAAATAACCAGGGGCCGTATTCACAAAGCATTTTATCTTACCACTAGGAGTACTCCTAAATCGCATTAAAAGATTTTAGCTAGGAGTTTTCTCATAAAAGTTATTCACAACGCCTTTCAGACCTACTCTTAGTAAAGAAAAATGACAACTCCTAAACAAAGAGTGAGTCTTCGTTGCTATGGATGACGTCATTACTCATGCACGAGCTTGACTGAAGTGACCACCTTGATTGGCTGATGATTGTAACGCGGGAATGATTCCAAACACCTCCCCTACGATGATGAGTGACAGGTGACAGGTCTGAGAATGCGTGCGAAGGACGGAAGATGATGAATAACTGAATAAATAGCCTAAATGAATAAAGAGTAAGGCAAAACAAATAGCATAGTAGCCTAATGAAACATATGGATTGATGCAATATCTTTGCAACATTATTGAATTAATCTGTCACTATATGCCTCTGCCTACGTTTGCAAAGAGAAGAACATTTTAATTTGATTCACAATGAAACGTTACAATTAGTTTACATGCAATGAGTAGCCTAGTTTTGGTTGTTGTTGGTGGCGTTATTACATCTCTAGTTATGCCTACAATGCAAAATTGTTCCCTCGCGATTGGAAGCTCCTGTAGCCGCCGCATACGCATTTCAAAACATCGCAACGTGAAATGCCACAAAAAGCGGTTTGTGAATAGGTCTTAGTGAATTAGGAGTCCTCTCGACTTCTTTTAAGCTGTCCCAGGCTTAGGTGCTACTTTTAGGGCTAAAATGCTTCGTGAATTACTCTTAGTCAAAAAAATTAGGAGTCCTAAAGTTACGAGTGACACGCCCATTATTTTTAGGAGTTGCTCCTAAATTCGCCAGTTAGGAGCTACTTTTAGCCTTAAAATTATTTGTGAATACGGCCCCTGACCAGAACAAAAGGGGTTATACCAATGTTGTTTAGAGTTGTTTGGGCCAATCTATGTACCCCAGGGGGGGAGCACCTGGTTTCAGGAGATATCTTAAAGAGATATCACCCAGAGAGGAGAAACAGGATTCTCCTAATTTCTCAATCTTTCTCATTAAACCAATGACTGCAATGAAATTAAGACCATTTTACCAATCGCACTGAGACACTTAAAATGATACCTCACATGAAAAGGAAAAAACAACATATTCACAAGATACATCATGTGTGATATATAGACATTCTTAATGAACTTTCAGTGACTTGAGGAGGGAGAGGGGGAGAGAGAGGGGGATGCAGAGATAAGGAAGGAGGACAGTTTGGACAGGCGATGTCCTGTGCTCTGTCTTTGCTATCTGCTGTCCAGGGTGCATTGTATGGCTTTATTGCAGGGTGAGTTTTATTTTAAGAGGAAAATCAGTCCTTACAGTATTTTTGAGAAAATAATGTTTATGCATGGTTATTGAAAAAACTAAAAATGAAAATTTCTGAAATAAGGCCACAAAACACATACTAAATATGTGTCCATAAGACTTCTGAATAATGCATTTTGTCGCCTAGAGTTTTTTCTTCAAAATTATGTGAAAATCATCCTGCCTAATCATTCACATAAAACAATATATTGATTTAAATTTTGTAAGACACTTTTTGTTTGGAAAGGCAATGTGCAAGTGGGTGTGATTCACACCTGAGGAGACAATGCCCCCGCATAATGAGGCTGCATACATAATGAGCCTTTCATTCAGGTGTGTGACTGCGAGACACAAGAAAGAATGCAAGGACAAAAAAAAATATAATAATAATAATATTATTATTATTATAATAATATAAATAATAATAATTATATATATATATATATATATATATATATATATATATATATATATATATATATATATATATATATATATATAATTGGTTCACAGTTGTTGTTGTTTTTTCCACAAATTGTGCTTGCAAATTGTATAATATCCAAGGTAAACATTTCTAGTAATTGTGCAGTTAATTGTTCTCATACTGTATTTTCAGATTTGGAATATATTCTCTACCCAAATGTTTCACTAATAAAACACAATGAAAATTATTTAAAGAGAAGGCTTATATTGACCTTTTAAGATTTTGTTTACATCTATCCTTGTATACACTCACCTAAAGGATTATTAGGAACACCATACTAATACTGTGTTTGACCCCCTTTCGCCTTCAGAACTGCCTTAATTCTACGTGGCATTGATTCAACAAGGTACTGAAAGCATTCTTTAGAAATGTTGGCCCATATTGATAGGATAGCATCTTGCAGTTGATGGAGATTTGTGGGATGCACATCCAGGGCACGAAGCTCCCGTTCCACCACATCCCAAAGATGCTCTATTGGGTTGAGATCTGGTGACTGTGGGGGACATTTTAGTACAGTGAACTCATTGTCATGTTCAAGAAACCAATTTGAAATGATTCGAGCTTTGTGACATGGTGCATTATCCTGCTGGAAGTAGCCATCAGAGGATGGGTACATGGTGGTCATAAAGGGATGGACATGGTCAGAAACAATGCTCAGGTAGGCCGTGGCATTTAAACGATGCCCAATTGGCACTAAGGGGCCTAAAGTGTGCCAAGAAAACATCCCCCACACCATTACACCACCACCACCAGCCTACACAGTGGTAACAAGGCATGATGGATCCATGTTCTCATTCTGTTTACGCCAAATTCTGACTCTACCATCTGAATGTCTCAACAGAAATCGAGACTCATCAGACCAGGCAACATTTTTCCAGTCTTCAACTGTCCAATTTTGGTGAGCTCGTGCAAATTGTAGCCTCTTTTTCCTATTTGTAGTGGAGATGAGTGGTACCCGGTGGGGTCTTCTGCTGTTGTAGCCCATCCGCCTCAAGGTTGTGCATGTTGTGGCTTCACAAATGCTTTGCTGCATACCTCGGTTGTAACGAGTGGTTATTTCAGTCAAAGTTGCTCTTCTATCAGCTTGAATCAGTCGGCCCGTTCTCCTCTGACCTTTAGCATCAACAAGGCATTTCCGTCCACAGGACTGCCGCATACTGGATGTTTTTCCCTTTTCACACCATTCTTTGTAAACCCTAGAAATGGTTGTGCGTGAAAATCCCAGTAACTGAGCAGATTGTGAAATACTCAGACCGGCCCGTCTGGCACCAACAACCATGCCACGCTCAAAATTGCTTAAATCACCTTTCTTTCCCATTCTGACATTCAGTTTGGAGTTCAGGAGATTGTCTTGACCAGGACCACACCCCTAAATGCATTGAAGCAACTGCCATGTGATTGGTTGATTAGATAATTGCATTAATGAGAAATTGAACCGGTGTTCCTAATAATCCTTTAGGTGAGTGTATATATATATATATATTTTTGCTATTTTATTAAAAAGGTTATTCAGTTACAACAACAATTAAAATTGTAACAATATTTCCAGTGTAATCTTTCTTTGTAAAAACTAAAGTATACATTTTATCATACGTAATTCAAAGTTAAGGATTCATTAGTTTGAATATAGCCTACATTGGAACAAACACTATAATAACATCTTAGTTGATTACTTTATTTTTGACAAAACATAGTATATATATATTTAACATGAGCAGAAATTGGCAACATTATAAGCTTATTTGATGTGGCAGTATTTTACAGTAAAAACAGTAAAAATCTGAGGGCGCGGGCGGGTATAGATATATACACTAGATGTCGCCTTGGCTACGGTTTCGTTCCAATGAACTGCAGTAGCCAAGGCGACTTCTATTGTATATATCTATACCCGCCCGCGCCCTCAGATCACTTGGACGTGGCTGTGTACAAGAGGTAACAACGATATAAATACTGTTCGTTTTCTCACACAAACCGCTCGTTTCGTGTCTTAGGCCATCAATGTGTACTTACGATGGGGAATTGTTTAATTTGGACGATGGGGAATTGTTTTAATTAATCGCACTGAGACACTTAAAATGATACCAAACATGAAAAGGAAAAACAATAGATTCACAAGATACATCATATGTGATATATAGACATTCTTAGTGAACTTTTGGTGACTTGACTCGCGAGAAGAGGAAGGGAGGAGGGAGAGGGGGATGCAGAGATAAGGAAAGAGAAAAGTTTGGACAGGACAATGTCCTGTGCTCTGTCTTTGCTATCTTCTGTCCAGGGTGCGTTTTATGGCTTTATTGCAGGCTGAGTTTTGTCTTAGCAGGAAAATCAGTTCTTACAACATGTTGCCATAACTTATTTTGACCCCACTATTTTGATGACACAGCTCAAGTAAGGGGCAAGTAAGCGTTTTTTAACTGGACATTCATTTAATTTGTATTTGTTTCATAATGAGGAGCAGCTCACCAAGACGGCCTAGAGAGGGTCGAACACTTGATATCACTATCTAGGCGGAGCTCAGGTGTGCGGAGACATAGCAGAACGGCTCTCTATAGCAAGAGTAGGCCAATCATACTCAAAGATAGTTTATCAGGGCGACCTCATGGAGGGCTAAACACTTGATGTCACTGACTAAGTAGAGCTCAGATAAGCAGAGGCCTCAGTAGAACGACTCTCTATAACGAGAGGAGCTCAACCTTAAAGACAGCTTATCACAGTGGCCCACAGATGGCCGACACATTTGATATCTCAGTCTAGCTGGAGCTCAGGAGAACAGAGGCCTCTGCAGAACGACTCTCTATAGTAAGAGGAGGCCAACCATATTTTAATTGCAGCCAATATCAACCAGACAAGTAGAACGGTCTGGATGAAAGGCTGAATATAGTGTATTAATACAAACATCTAAATTCTCAAAATCAGATGAGTATTTACCATTTAATTTCTCAAAGATAAATTCAGCCAAAGATAAACCAGACAAGAAAACTCAGTCTGGACAACAGACTGAATTTACATAAACACGCTATTTCTGCATCTAATCCCTGAAAATTAGATCTTGCAAGAACCAGAGATAGCAAGAGGAGCTCAAACAAAAATAATGGTTTGGCGGCGGCCATCTTGTCCGGAGACACTGGCTCGGCGGCGGCCATCTTGTCCGGAAACAGTGGCTCGGCGGCGGCCATCTTGTCCGGAGACACTGGCTCGGCGGCGACCATCTTGTCCGGAAACACTGGCTCAGCGGCGGCCATCTTGTCCGGAGACACTGGCTCGGCGGTGGCCATCTTGTCCGGAGACACTGGCTCGGCGGACGTGACGTGAACAGTCTCTGGCTCGGCAGACGTGACGTGAACACTCTCTGGATCGGCAGACGTGACGTGAACAGTCTCTGGATCAGCAGACGTGACGTGAACAGTCTCTGGATCAGCAGACGTGACGTGAACAGTCTCTGGATCGGTAGACGTGACGTGAACAGTCTCTGGATCGGCAGATGTGACGTGGAGCGCAGGCTCGGCAGGGCCGACTTGGAGATACTCAGACTTGGCCGGCATGACGTGAAGAGATGACGCGGCCCTCTTGGCAGTACGTGCTGACATCAGCGGTGGATCTGTCACGTTGGAAATAAGTCCTGGACGCCCATAGACCGATCCGGTGGCAGGCTTTATGGTCGGCGTGACGTGAAGATTCTCAGGCTGGGCAGGCGTGACGTGAAGATCAGGCTGAGGGGATACTGCGGGTTCACGGAGCTCCTTCTCCTCCACGCCCACAGTAAATGATGAACTGCTCAACAACAGGGCCAGGTCTATATATTGTTCTAATGTCCCATGAGGATCATGGGCGGGCATCAATGACCGGAGCGGTTCAGATAATCCTCCGCAGAAAAAGATCATTAAGCACTCGGTGCTCATTAGCGTGAGATGTGCCAGTTCAATAAAATCTGCGACGTAGTCTTCGATGGACCGATTCTCCTGACGGAGACGCATGATTTGGACGTCTGGACACATGGTTGGCATGGCTGCTGGATCTCGGTGTGGCGAAGTTTTCTGTTACGCAACTGCTCAGGGACAAGACGTTGAGATCCAAATGCAGCTTTATTAGGGTTAATCCAGACACGTAATCCAAGAAACAGGCAATGGCCGAAACACAGGTAAGCAGTCCAAACGAACAAACAAACAAACCAGGAAACACAGGCAGGGGTCAGAGGCAGGAGAATAATCCGAGGAACAGGCAGGGGTAGTGATGTTACGTATGACACTGAAGCTTCGATGCGCGTATCACACAAGCGACACAGTTTCTAGTGAAGCCCCGTATCGGGGTGTGTATTGGTTTACTAGAGTCACGTGATCGATGACAAACGAAGCCTCACTTTCTGTCCAATCACGTGTGCGTTTCGCTTTGGGTGTCAGAAGGCTCGAACTCCAGATCTTATTTAACGAGTCATTGATGGCTCAGTCTGGTTGATGGGTTTGTGAGGAGAGTGCTGTACTTTGAAAGTTAATCAATATATTACATTTAAATAACCAAAATTTATTTTTCACTACTTAGGCTATTATTTTTTGTTGTTTTTGTGTCTTTTTGTTTTTGTAAAATCTTTGCACTTTTTGGTGATTTTAGGTAATTTCGTGTTGGTATTTGGGTTTAGGGTGGGATTAGGGGGGAAGGGATAGGGTGTTGGTGTTTGGTGAAGGGTTTGTATTTAGAGCAATGGCAACAGCCAAAAATAATAAAAATAATAAAAAACTTTATCACCTTTCTGTCATTCCTACAGTTACATAAGCACTATCAGTAACAAGTGTCATAAGCTCATTTAATAACAGATGATCCTATCAGACAATGTCCTTATTAATTGTGTGTGTGTGTGTGTAGAGAGAGAGAGAGAGAGAGTAGGCCTACATTAAATCTTGTTGAATCATATAAGCTTATATTATATTTTATTGCCACACTTTAATGGGAAAATGAATTTATTTTATGAACAAATCAAACACAAACATGTAAGGCTTTTATTTGTACACATAACATTGAAACTATGGAGTGTGTTGTGGTTGCTTCATCTGCCAGAGCTTCTAAAACAGGCTTCTGGCTGCTTTATTTTAAATAAGCAGGAGTTTGGCGCTGTTCTCGACCAGTTCTCGACACTCTCGAAGCTTTGAATCTTTTCCTGGAACAGTCAGGGGAAAGCCTCAGTGATTCATGAGGCTTCATTTCCCCATCCCTAGGCAGGGGATCCAGGAACTGGGAAACGGGAAACCATGAAGAAACGCTCAGGAGTGCAGTGTAACAACATACAAAACTTTGCGGAGAGTGAATGAGTGAACAGGGTACAAATAAGCTAGGGAGACTAACATGGTGACGAGACACAGGTGAATGCAATCAGTGAAGATGAGTCCAGGCAGTGAATTATGGGAAATGTAGTGCGTGGCTGATCGTGACACATTTATAGGCCTAATGCTTTTCTCTTTTTTTGAAACTGACTAATTTTCCATACAACAAAATCTGTATGATAAAATCTGATATTTTGATCCAAAAATTAGGACATAAAGCAATAAAATATTTTTATTTTATTTATCTGATTCTATCAAAGTAAAAACTACACTTTCTGCAAGGATGAGTTTATTATTTACTCCATCCATTTACTGGCCTTCTGTTACGTCAAGTTCTCAGAGACGAGAGAAGGCAGGATCCAAGTGCAGAGAAATTTATTAGAACTTTATCAAACAAACAAAACAACTAGATACAAGAAAATCCAAGGAACCAGGGAGCAGAACTGAGAGACAGCAATGTAACATCTAACAAAAGAATGTTTTGAAGAATGAACAAAAGACCCTCCACCGTGTCCCGCTCAGTCACGGTTGGATGATTGGTTTCTCGGGGCAGGCCGTGCTGGTTCTCAGCCCGCCGCCCCAGTGCCTTTCTATCCCAAGGTGCATGGAGAACTGACTAGATCATTTATGGCACCTTTTACTGCTGGAAACGATCTGGATAGTTTCTCCCCCCTCACTACCCTTGAAGGAGGAGCAGAGAGGTTACGTGGCTGTCCCTCCAGTGGAGCGATCTGTCGCGGCACACCTGTGTCCGGCGGCTGCTGCATCTCGCTCGGGGCAGCCTCGTTTCCCCTCGCAGGCCTCTGAGTTTTTGTCTGTTCTTACGGACGGAGCTTATAGAGCTTACGGGCAAGCTGCTTCCTCTCTGTAGACTGCATGCCATGGTGTTGTTACAGGTATATCAGGCCAAAACACTCATGGATATGCACGAGGGTAGTCTAGACCGTGCGCTCATGAGTGAGCTCCGCACTGCAACTGACTTGGCTCTCCGGAGCACAAGCATTGCGGCCTGCGTGATAGGTCTAGCAATGTCCACCCTGGTGGTTCAGAAACAATATATTTGTCTCAGCCTGGTTGATATGGCAGATGCGGACAAGGTTCGATTCCTGGACTCCCCAATTTCCCAGGCTGGGTTGTTCGGCGACGCAGGGGAGAACTGCACCCAACAGTTCTGTACTCTTCAGGAGCAGTTGGAGGAGGTCCGACACATCCTGCCCCAGCGGTCCGCTGCTGTCATATCACTGCTGGTGGTAGTTCCTCCACCTGCACGTTGCCGACACTCCCGCAGGGCCACCACAGCAGCCTTCACTCAGGCCTCAGCGGAGAGCTAGCCGCAGGCAGGCCACCCAGCCTGTATCAGACGCTGCCAAACCAGGTGGTAAGAGAAAGACTAAGCGTCCCTGATACAGGCCACTCAGGGATGGAGGGAGGAGTTTTTCAGATAATTTCTGTTCCACCGCTGGCTCCCCGAATTGTCAGAAGAACAAATTCCTCTATCCCTGGATTCCAAGAGGGTCAGATTGATGGTGTGCGACCCTGTAAAGCCTTGCAACCATCGATCCTCTCTTGTGTCGCCAGCAGGCAGACGGGTATGGTCCAAGGACTCGATTATGCCTTCTCCGTACCCAATGCCGATCAGTGGAAACAGGTCAGTGCTGCATTGCGCACTCAGATCTTATTCTATTCTATGGGTTAGCCTCGCTGACAGAAGTATGTAGAGCTGCGGGCTGGGCGACACCTAACACGTTTGCTAGATTCTATAGCCTACGTGTCGAGCCAATTGCTTCCCGTGTGCTCTCTTCGCATAGCAGCTCTACAGATGTCTGTTAGCGAGGCGCCATGCGCTAAGGCCCAGGAGGAAGCCACACTCCGAGTGGAGTGAGCCCTCACCCCTAGGGGACATGGTCAACCCTGCATCTAGTAAGCCAAGACAATGGCGTCCACTAACCAGTGAGCTTGGAGAGAGCCTTTCCCTTCAGCTTCCCACAAAAACAGACAAAGAGCTGGTCTAAGGTTCTGAAACACTGCGTTCTGTCTACGTAAGCATGGAGTGCGTGTACTGGACAGAGCACAGGACCTGTGCAAGAAGGCTCACTGGGGGAAACGCATACTTGCGAAGGCCCCGCGGCCAGCTGTGCGCTAGTGCATCCGAGCCGAGGGTCCCCTCGGTCAGGGAATAAAACCAGAGGCAGTGGGAAGTGTCTGGGAAGGCAAACAGATATACCTGTGTGTCGCCGAACTGTTCCTAAATCAGCTGAACCATCTGGGGATGGAGTCTCCATTCCCCGGGATGTGGCCGAAATCGTGAGAACCCGTCGGCTGCACGATTCAGCTCTCCCGGAATGTAAATGGCTCGAAGCAACCTCATATGCTTCTGACTCAATAAGAGGAGATGGCGGTCGAGTTGCGACATACGGCGGGAGCGCAGACCACCTTGTCAGTTGATCTACGCTACAGTTGCTGTGCTGTCTGAACGGACTAGTACGTGTTGGTACTTGAGCAATGTTCGAAAACGGTGCAAAAACTTACTGCCAGCAACACGAGGCAATCGACATGCCAAAGGCGCTGGGGTCCTGTCCAGGACAGCTTCGATGACTTTCGTGAAGAGGCGGGAAGACAGGGCTAGCCCGAATGGAAGTACCCTGTACTGGTATGCCTGCCCCTCAAAAGCAAACAGTAGAAACGGTCTGTCGAGGAAGAATGGAGACATGAAAGTATGCGTCTTTCAGATTGATCGCTGCAAACCAATCCAACAGAAGAAATCGAGCTGTCAACATCTTGAATGGAAGCCAGTGAAGGGTTCGGTTCAAGATGCGCAGGTCCAGGATTGGCCGTAACCCACCGCTCTTCTTGGGTACAATGAAGTAGGGGCTGTAGAAGCCGGATTTCATTTCGGCTGGAGGGTGGGTCTCGATCACACCCTTCGCCAATAGGGTGGCGACTTCCGCATGCATGACAGGGGCATTGCCACCCACCATGGTATAGCAGACTCCCCGGAAGCGGCTTGTTTTGTAAGAACTCGAAGGTGATAGGCTTCTAAGCGAAACCCCCATTTCGTCAGTCACTGACGTAATTCAGAGTGACTGAACGAAAGGGAACTAAAGATTACTTTGAAAACTTTATCAAGAAACTCTGAGACTGTAACAAAGTTCAACAAGTATGCTTTGGATCGTCGCCTTTATAGAAAGCAGCTTACATTGCATTCAAGGTATAGATATTTCATCAGTTCATGCATTTCCTGGGAATGAAACCGATGACCTTAGACCACCATGAGCATCAGGAACACAATAAAAGTACTAGTTCACCTTCTGAAGTTAAATGACTGAATGTTGTCAATCTTTAGCCAGTTTTTTACAGAGAGCGAAGGACTGTTTCTTTCTCAGCTCTTCCAAGTATGTGTTAACATATGCTATTACACACGACTCAAGGGTAAGTGACTCTAACAATCATATCTATAAAGTTTTTCTTTTCTTTTTCTTTTTTAAAGAAAACAGTTTAATTTAGTTCACCTTAAGTAGTGCATAAATGTGATATAATAGAGCTGGTTCAATATGTTTAATGTTCGGTCAGGTTCAGAATATTATCCATGTTTATCATTTCAAACAAGTAATCAAAAAGAATACATCTTTAAAGAATCCAAGTTCTAAAATAATTTGAACTATAACAAAAATAAAAAGCTGAAGTTTAATACTGATTATGAGTCATAATCAGCATTAAACATCAGCTTTTGAGGCAAAAATCCTAAATGCTACCACAACGTTTGAATCTAGATTACCACATTTCTTAACTCCAAAGGTGCAAAGAGGTTCAAATGATCCATTAAATGCCTAATTTCATTTCCATATATGGTGAAGAAAAAAAAGGAAAAATATTTATACATCAATTGTGTTTGACATTTAATTTTCATAATCAATTCAGTAGGACACCAACATAATTTGAAATATAACAGAACAAACAATAACCCAACTGCAGATGATGCACTAACCCAGTCGTGTCAATCAAGACGGATGGGTGGAGCTTTACAACAGAAGAGAAGAATATAGAAGAATATACTAATATAGACTTAAAACACATAAACATGTACATATCTAACAGGGCTTAGTGAGCGGTAGTAGAGGAAACACAAAGGATGTTTATAAGTTGAAAGACGAGTTGAGGAGAAAAGAATGAGTCTGTATGTGAATGACCATTCTTGCAAGAATAAAATACTCAAAGGCATTTTCTGAGTGATTTGGTTAATGGAGTCACCATTAAAGGGGTCATGAACTGGCTTTTTAAATTTTTTTATATTGTTGTCTGAGGTCAACTTATGATGTTCGCTTGGTTTTTATATTCAAAAACATCAAAATGAATAAGTAATAGGCTATTTTCTACCCTGGTTTTGAGCCTAGATCGTGAAACGCTCGGTTCCCTTTCGAGGGAACTTGAACTGTGTCACGGGTGACAAAAACGCTCAGCGAGCGGAACCCTCTTGACGAGTCACGAGTTTCCCGAGGGAACGATTTGTGTGCGACACATCCCACTCCGGTTCCGGGTGTGGCAGAAACATTGTCCGGCCTGATTAGCGCTAATGCACTGCAGGTGCGAGAGAGAGAGGAGCGGCGTTTACACAGGCTTCCTGCTTCACAAGCAAAAGATAAAAGGGCCATTCAGAGAAGTTTCTGGGCGCAGCTGGTTTTCTCTGAGTAGTTTTGGGCACAAGCTTGCTCGGGGAAGTTGTCTGGGTGTGAAGGTCTCCTGTTGAAGTCTCCGGGGAAAAGGTTCCCTGTTGAAGTTGTCCGCATTGGGAGTTGTAATCGGCTGTGGTGAAGTCTCGTTGGGGTGAAAGCCGCCCATTGAAGTCTGCTGGATCAGAGTTCGTCTGTGGGAATCTGCTGGACTGATTTATCGATTGGACCTGCGCTGTGAAGGGAGAGAGAAAGATAAGTGAATTGATTTCATCTTACAAACATTCGAAAAGCTTGAAGAGGATGCAGTGAATGTAAATCTGACTGTTGGGGAAGCTATGTGTTTCAGAGTGTGCTGAAGAGGAACTGAGGATTGAATATCCCCCACGGGAGTGTAACAAATGGATTGAGACCTCTGATCAGCCCTATCGTGTGAGTGAATTGCAGTGCTTTTGCCTTATTGATACACATTGATTCATTGCTGTGGATTTGAAGTGAACACGAGTGCGGTGTGCTTTTGCTGAGAAGCGGCCCCAACCCCTGCTTACACGTTTGTGAAAAGTTATGATACCTGCTCTCCATTAGAATCCCAGAGTGATACAGCTGAGCTGGTGAAGTATCTTCTTGCGTTATCCTCTCTCGGGCCGTCTGAGCTCTGAGTACTATAATGCCTCGCTGAAACCTCCTCTTAATCCACTCTCTTTGTTTGTGAGCTCTAGGAAGGAACATATTGCTGTGGAAAAATCCTTACCTTCGGACTTACTGTCTGAGTTCCGAAGATATACAGCATTGCTGGCGAAGCCGCCCATTAAATCACTGTCTCACTAATGTGCCCCGACGAAAGTGTTTATTACTGAGAAGAATCCCTACCTTCATACTCACCGCCTGAGTCCTGAAGTATGCAGCATCGCTGAGGAAGTAAGCTTTCAAATCACTCTCTCTCTAATGTGCCCCGACGAAAGTATTCTGTACTGCGAAGAACCCTTACCTGTCTACTCACCGTCTGAGTCCTGGAAGTATGCAGCATCGCTGGTGAAGTAAGCTTTTGAATCATTGTCCCACTACTGTGCACTGATGAAAGTATCCTGTACTGCGAAGAATCCTTACCTTCCTACTTACCGTCTGAGTCTGGAAGTATGCAGCATCGCTGGTGAAGAAAGCTTTTAAGCCACTGTCTCACTCATGTGTACTGACACAAGTATCCTGTACTGAGAAGAATCCTTACCTTCCACTTACCGTCTGAGTCTGGGAGTATGCAGCATCGCTGGTGAAGTAAGCTTTTAAGCCACTGTCTCACTCACGTGCACTGACGCAAATATCCTGTACTGAGAAGAATCTTTACCTTCCTACTTACCGTCCGAGTCCTGAAGTGAGCCGTATCATTGGCGAAGTCGCCGTCAGGGCGAAACTGCGACGTTCGATCAGTACCTACCCGTAGCTGAAGAAGACCTAGAGGACACTGAAGTCTATCACGCTTGTGCTCATTGATAAATTGTGTTCAATAAAGATTGTTATTCCTTTGAAATGATCTCTTGTCTGCGTTGTCCATCTGTTGCGGACCTGTGGTGTCGGCTCCTCACGGTGGTGTCTAAGTCAGGGGTGGCTGGTCATCCGAGTCCGCCCCGGCCCGCACCGGTGACAACTGCGTCGATAAGACACTTTGGGGAACGCCCTTAGCGTAGAAGCATGAATGAAACTAAGCCAATCTTGATTGGTGTTGCATCATGACGTAGCGTGTGACGGCATACTCCAGAGCTACAAGTGGACGCCGGCACACAACAGAGTTAGCTTTTTGCTCTTCAGCAAGCGCTCTGTGTCAAACTGTCTGTCCTATTTGGTGTTGTTTGTCCCATAAGAATTGTCCTAAATAAGGTCTGCATTGCAATATAGAATCTAGTGGATTGGATCTCGCGTTTTGCCGAGGCAGCACGTAGATTACGAGTCTACTCTGCAATAAAGATTCTGTGGCTGGGATCTCGCGTTTGCCGAGGCAGCGCGTAGATTAAAGGTCTGCATTGCAATACAGAATCTATAGTGGCTCGGATCTCGTGTTTGCCGATGCAGCGCGTAGATTACGGGGCTACTCTGCAATAAAGATTCTGTGTGGGTGCGAGGCATGCACAGTCAGCTCCTGAGGGTGCTGGCTGTGTTCATTGAGAAATATCTCGACGCACACAGCCGTGCGTTTTCGGGTGTTTCAGCCTCGCGCCCGTTGGCTTTCTTCTCGAGAGATGAAAGCCACATATATTGTGAACGACGATTTGAATCTCGCGTTTGCCGAGGCAGCGCGTAGATTACGAGTCTGCAATAAAAGGGACACACGCGATCTGTGAAATAATACTGTTTGGGTGCGAGGCATTCACAGTCAGCTCCTGAGGGTGCTGGCAGTGTTCATTGAGAAATATCTCGGCGCGCGTGCATCCGTGCGCTGTCGGATGTTTCAACCTCGCACCTGTTGACTTTCTTCTCGAGGGATGAAATCCAAATATATTGTAACGGCTCGAATCTCGCGTTTGCCGAGGCAGCGTGTAGATTACAAGACCGTATAAATAAATATTAAAACAGTATTGTCTGGTGATTATGGCTGTATTTAATTCTATGGAATTAAAATGATGGAATATTATCTGACTTTAAGAAGTTCAATATTTTAATTCAGCCTACCATCCAGGCCGTGTTTCACTTATCCAGTGTTTTTGGCTGCATTTCATTCTGAGGAATTAAAATGATGAGCAGCAAACGTCGAAAATCGTTTTAGATTTTTCCCTGCCGGTCCTCCGCTTCAGGGTATCGAAAACGAGACGAAAATGGCTGTCCCCCCCATGGAGGGACGAGCGAGAATCGCTCCTCCGCGGAGCCCTCAGGAAATCGATGTTTGTATCCAGTGTCAAGTGCGCTTCAGGACACATCGGTTTTCAGCGAATGCACGCTGTAGTGCCCACCCAAAAGGCTTGCGGCCAGGCAGTGTTCGTGTCCGCACATCAGAAACCGTTTTCGATTATTCCCTGCCGGTCCTCCGCTTCAGGGTGTCGAGAACGAAACCGAAAGAGCCTCCCCTCTGGGGAGCCTTCAGGAAATCTGTATCCCGCCGTAAAGTGCGCTTCGGGACACATCGGTTTCCAGCAAACGCACGCTGCTCTGTCTGTCCCACGGGCTTGCGGCCAGGCAGCGCTCGCGTCCGCACATCGAGAATCGTTTCGACCAAACCCTGCCGGAGAGCCGCTTCAGGGGATTGAACGAATCTCGAATAATACCCGAAATCAGTCTCGAGAGGCTGGTTCCCTTAGTAGAATATGTCAAAGCATGGCAAGACCTGCCAAATATTTGTACTTGGGTCCTGCATACAATGGGCAGTTCAATTCCGCCCACCAAAATTCAACGGGTTGGTGTGGAATGCAGCTGACCCAGTGCAGGGTCGGGTATTGGAACAGGAAGTAAACTCCCTGCTGGTAAAAGAGGCCATAGAGCGTGTTCCTCTGCCGGACAGGGAGTCCGGGTTCTACAGCCGCTACTTCATAGTTCCCAAGAAGGATGGAGGGTTGCGCCAACTTTAGATCTAAGGCATTTGAATCGGTCTCTGAGGAGATTCAGGTTTAAGATGCTCACTATTTCCATTATCGTGAGTCAGATCAAATCTGAGGATTGGTTTGTCACGATAGATCTAAGGGACGCATACTTCCACATATCCATCCTTCCATCTCACAGGAAGTTCCTGAGGTTCGCTTTCGGGGGTGAAGCGTTCGAATATTGGGTACGGCCTAGCTATGGATGCAGCTCTAGCTCCGCTGAGGCTTCAAAAAGGGGTGTCAGGGTGCTAAATTATATCGATGACTGGCTTATTATGGCCCAGTCACAAGAGCTGGCAGTTCGGCATCAAGGTGTCATCCTTGCCCACATCCAGAGCCTGGGGTTTAGACTCAACACGAAAAAAAAAAAAAAAAAAAAAACGTGTTGGCACCAGCCCAGAGACGATGCGGGCACAATTGTCTCCTGCACGGATCGAGTCCATCCTGGCCACGGTGACCAGTATAAAGCTAGGCCAATCCATCACTGTAAAACATTTTCAGAGAGTGTTAGGGCTCATGGCAGCAGCGTCCAGTGTCATTCCATTCGGCCTGCTGCCCATGAGGGCCATGCAGTGGTGGTTGAAAACCAAGGGGTTTTCCCCGAGAGGGAACCCGTTCCGCATGATCAGGGTTACGCGCAGATGCCTTCGTTCCCTATCTATGTGGAAAAAATCTTGGTTTCTTTCCCAAGGCCGCGTGCTGGGAGCGTCATGTCGCCGGAAAGCCGCTTCGACAGACGCCTCCCTCATGGGCTGGGGCGCGGCCATGGATGGCAGGGCTCTGAGGAGCTTCCTCCCAGACCCCAGGGGTCACCATGTAGACAATGTGTCGGTGTTCTCCTACTTGATTCATCAGGGGGTTCTGAGATTGCGCCCTCTATCCAGATTGGCGCATCAGATCTTTCTGTGGTCCCAGGGGAAATTGTTATCTCTCAGAGCAATGCACGTCCCAGGGGACCAGAATCAGTGAGCAGACATCCTGTTGAGGCAGGGGCTTAGGCCCGGGGAATGGAGACTTCACACCGAGGTGATGAAGCCCATATGCGAGAGGTTCGGCCCAGTGGAAGTGGATTTGTTCGCGTCTCGAGGGACGTCCCACTGTCCACTGTGGTTTTCTCTCACCCATCCAGCCCCATTGGGTTTGGATGCCATAGTACAGACGTGGCCGACAGGGTATCTACACAATTTTTAAAGTCAAATTTAAGGTTTTTTAAGACCTTTTTAAGACCTGAAGAAATCAAAATTAATACCGTACATTAGGGGTGTGCAATATTGACGAAATATGTCACGATATTTTCAAAGTTTTGTTGATAATAATTAGATGATATTTTACTGATTGTGTTTTTGTACTGGTACCATGGCTGGTTTAGGCCTGTTGTTGACAGTAGACTAACGAAGATATTCATATTTTTTATATTCTATGCAGTGGTCAGTTCACAGTAGAGACCGAAATTAATTTTATGTCAAATTCTAACATTCAAATTAAATTATATTAGAATAACACAGTACCAATGTCAAATTAAATCATTAAATTAAAATCCATCCTTGCAGTGCAGAGGTGACACAGAAGTGGCATCAAAACTGGCATTAGCCTACTATATTTACACTTCATTTACAATTGCATAAATAAAGCTATTCAATATTTAAATTTAAAATTATATATAATTTTAACGTTTTAATTAAAGGATACTTTAAATATGAAACTAAAACCACCAGTAGGTGGCGGCAAGTCACTGTCTTAATAAGCGAGTCATTATTAATTCATTCAGAAAAACAAGTGATAGTTCATTGAATCGTTAAAATGATTCGTTCAAAACGCGGATTTCAGTAAAAAAAAAAAAAAAAAAAACGCTGTCTGTTGGACTACGGCTTCATTATGAAATTCTCGTCGGCGAAATAAAGTGAAAATTGACAATTTTGTGTCCAAAAAGTAACTCACAATGTTAACATTATTGTTAATTTAACTGTTGTATAAAATAAATAGCACATTTGCAGTTGTGCACGGAAAACGGCACTCTTGCTCATGTGATATTCTAATATAACAACATAATATGATATAAATATAAGACAAAAACTCATTTGGGGACATCTATTACTGCACTGACACATCGCAGTGAAAGCAAGCATGAGAGACAAACGCGATGTCAGCTCGCACTCGCAGTGCCTCGTACATAGTTAAAACAATGATTACAATATGATCATAGTTCATAGACAATATCGCACACTCCTAAGCACATAAAGAATGAACTTACAATTGAACTGACATTTACTCGTTTTCTTCTCTCCTCTCACGTGCAGGAGACAGGCGTATATTAGCCTGCCGTAAGTGACGAGAATTGTCACATGAACAAGCAAATCCACAAAGATAGAATTAAAAAAATAATACGTAGTCCTACGCTACTTAGATAGTTTTAATTTCGAAAGCATTTAGATAAGGCTAAGTCAAAGTGTCATCTAAAATTTAAGACCTTTCGTAAGTAAAAATAAGACTTTTTAAGACTTTTCATGGTCTTAAATTTAAAAAAATCTAATTTAAGACCTTTTAAGACTTTTTAAGGAATCCGCGGGGACCCTGGGCCGAGGCTACGCCTGTACGCTTTTCCCCCGATCGCTCTGCTCCCGGGAGTTCTGGAGAGGGTCCGTCGAGACGGGATCAGCCTACTTCTAGTTGCCTCATACTGGCCGGCCCGGGTATGGTTTTCATTATAGCACTCCTGGCAGGCCAGCCTTGGCAGATCCCTCTGAGGTGGGACCTGTTTCCACAGGCCGGGGGCTCAATATTCACCCTCGACCAGACCTGTGGAAACTTTGGGCCTGGCCCCTGAGGGGGCTCAATACCTAGAGGTTGGCCTGTTGGCTGGAGTGGTTGAGACCATACTCAGTTCCAGAGCTCCTTCCATGAGGAGATTATATGGCCTAAAGTGGAATGTGTTTCCACTTGGTGTAGAGAGCGTGAGGTGGACCCGGTTGACTTCAGTGCTGCTCCAAGATCGCCTCCCGGCTTGTCTTACCCCGTCCACACTCAAGGTGTACGTGGCTGCCATTGCGGCTTTCCACGCTCCTCTGGGTGATGGGCCTCTGGGGAGACATCAGCTGGTCGTACGTTTCCTCTGTGGGGCTCGGAGGATGAGACCTGCGGCTCGTACCGGAGTTCCCACATGGGACCTGGCAGTGCTTCTCGAAGGGCTGGTCGAGGCCCCCTTCAAACCTCTGGAGTCGGCTGAGGCCAAGAACCTTCCCTCAAGGTAGCTTTTTTATTAGCCTTTACTTCTCTGAGGAGAGTAGGAGATCTTCAGGTGCTCTCTATATCTCATGGGTGCCTGGAGTTTTCTCCAGGCGACATTAAGGCTATCTTGCATCCCAGGCCGGGCAATGTTCCTAAGTGCCGTTTAATGTGGCACGGCTTACGGTTCTGCAGGTTTTTCATCCTCCACCTCACGTGACGGCGGATGAAGAAAGACTTAATTTACTCTGCCCTGTCAGAGCTCTCAAATATATATTCAGAGGTCTTCTTCATGGCGGAAGTCAGACCAGTTGCTGGTGTGCTTCGGGTTGCCCAAGAAAGGACTTCCCACATCCAAACAGACCATCAGTAACTGGGTCGTTCAGGCTATCTCTATGGCCTATCAGGTGCGCAGCTTGCCTTCACCTTTGGCCGTGAGGGCTCATTCAACCAGAGGCATGGCGTCAAGAGCCCTCATTTCAGGGGCCCCGATCCAAGAAGTGTGCGATGCAGCAGGATGGGCCATCCCTCATACTTTCATCAGATTCTACAGCCTGGACATTCCTTCTACGCCAGGCACTCTAGTGCTCTCGTCCTAAGTGTGCCTGTGTGCAGCTTCACACTGGGACAGACAGGGCTCGTTGTGGCATAGTGGGTACTCGTTCCCCAAAGTGTCTTATCGACGCAGTTCGAGTTCCCTCGAAATGGAACGTCTCGGGTTACGACTGTAACCCTTGTTCCCTGAGAAAGGGAACGAGAACTGCGTCCCTCCGCCACGCCTTCCCCTGCCTGGGAGCGACTTGCTTCATCACAGAAGCAAGTTGTCTGCAAGCATCACTCTGTTGTGTGCCGGCGTCCCTTTGTAGCTTACGTGTATGCCGTCACACGTTACGTCAGGACGCAACACCAATCAAGATTGGCTTAGTTTCATTCATGCTTCAGAGCCGCTACGCTTAGGGCGTTCCCCAAAGTGTCTTATCGACGCAGTTCTCGTTCCCTTTCTCAGGGAACAAGGGTTACAGTCGTAACCCGAGACGTTTTTATGGGCGTGCCGCATTGAAGACCTGGAAGTAAACGCCCACTGCTATGATTGGATAAAAGTTTTGCATATTATAATGGGTTTCATGTAATGCGCGAATAGGTGGGCGGGGCTAAACAGGCAGTGTTGAAGTAGGCGTTGATCTTCTTCTGCGGAGGCGGGGTTTGATACCCTTTGACGTCATAGATCTCCACTTTGAAAAACCTGTCGTTCGCTGTGCCTGGTGTCAATAAATGCTTTTATTGGACTAACAAGGAAGTTTTCAGTTCTGAAACTTACAGGATATTCTTATTGGATACCTCTTATATGTCAAAAGCTCAAGGAAAATTTGATTTCTCAGTTCATCACCCCTTTAAATAAACAGTTTCCACAACAGTACTTTGTCACTGTTGCACTGCAATAAACTTCGAGATCTTCAACATCCTCATAATCTTTTTCTTACACACATCACATGCCTCATGTTTCATCTCCAGCTTTTCACACTGTTCACACCAGGTTTCACACCTGAGAAACAGGTACATTACATTTTAAACTTAATATTTATGCATGAAAACAATATAAATTATTTCCAAACTATAAATATTTATGTTTACAATACTATTTGGCCAGATTATAATGGTTTCAAAAGTGCAATAATATTTTATAGTTTTATTGTAGATTTTCATTATTTAAAATTGAAAGGGTAAAACAATATAATCTATACATAAATGTATAGTAGCAGAAATAAATTATGTGGGCATAAAGATAAAACGTTTCTGTAAGTTAAAATCAAAATGATCCCTTGGGACTGTGACATAAAAGTGGCTGTTGATGATAATGTAAAGAATGTTAAGGGAACACAATCATGGATGAAATATGGCAACCCAACCCCAACATTGGAGGGTTACAAGGGAATTGCATGGAAGAACAGCTTCCTCATCTCTCTGTGTTTTTGAGTTAATGTCCCTCATCTCCACCTCTAATGTTGATGTCTAGATTTGGGAGTGGTTTCAGAGCCCTTCCTCAGTCTGATCTGAGAGACGACGACTGCTGTGCTGTTATCAGTGAAGTCTCAGGTTTTACTAAACTATACAAGAACAGTGAGTATATGTTTTAAAGCTTTTACAACATCCTTAAAATAAGCTTTTATGAATAAGTGAAACTTTCATGAGTTCGAATCAAATTATTTATAGATTTTAACTAATGTGAACTGTTTTATAGATGGGTGGATCCAATTCAAGGTAATTTTGCTCAGATTCATGGAAGCAGTAAAATTATTAGGCTACTGTACTGCAATACTTGCATAATTAAAGTTTATATCAAAACTGGAAAAAATCTCAGAATAACTGATCTAAATGAACTGCAGGCTAAATTGTATTTTTAATCTGAAATAAAAAATTTATGAAATATTATGGGATGGTAAATTCAGTCTGTCTGTCTGTGTAGCTGCAGAAACTGTGAAGTGAGAATCGGACACTCTCTGAATAAGGAGGAGGAGGAATTTGTAGCCATGAGGAGAAAAACTGTTCAACAAAGCCTGCAGAAGCCTCGGATATACTTTGTTTGGGTAAAGTATCCTTTACTTTACTAAAGTATACTTTGTTTTGTTTTTCCTCAAGTATCCTTTCACATTTTCCACACGGACTCTTTAAAAGGTAATTGTCTCCCCTTTTAACTTCTAATCATATTAGAAGTGTTTACTGGATGTTTCTAAAGCAGGTAAATACAATTTATTATCTGTCAAAATGACAGAACTTTAAAACATCATGCAATGCTAAAGTTGATGAACATTTTTGATTAAGGCAACATATGTTACATAATACAGATTACCACAGTGATATTTAACCCATTATTCATGGTCTGTTGAAAGTACTTTCTGCTCACTGCGGAGCAAATGGGTGGAGCTTACGTCTAGCTCCTCCTCGCTAGACGTCCAGCAAGGAGGAGCGAATGTAATTTGGGCCTAATGGGTAGAGCTAGTATATCTAAAGACACCCTAACCCCACCCACAACTCTATTCCTCCACCCCATTAGACATCCAGAGAGGAGGAGCTGGACGTCATTTGACTCTGCAGTGAGTACCACTTGTCTCATTGTGGCCAGTTTTTTTTAAGCGCATTATTGCATTCATGAAAAACGAGCAGATGAAATTTGTGTAAATCATTTGAAAAAACGTTCTGACGTAAACTTTCGGATTCACGAAAATTTTCGTATTTTCAAAACAGACAGAAATTTACCTGCTCCCTACCATGTCTAAATGGTGCATAAAACATTTGAACATTCTGTGTTTTCGAACATTTGTAAATAGGGTAAAACAGGGTGCGCGTGCACGCTCATTCATAATTAGCATAACACCAATGGGCGGGGATTATGCTAATTATGAATGAGCGTGCACGCGCACCCTGTTTACCCTATTACGAATGTTCGGAAACACAGAATGTTCAAATGTTTTATGCACCATTTACCATTTTATGCACCAATGAGCCCATGCTAATTATGAATGAGCGTGCACGCGCACCCTGTTTACCCCATTTACGAATGTTTGGAATTCATTAAAGGTGCATTGTGTTATATTAAGGAGGATCTGTTGACAGAAATGCAATATCATATACATAACTATGTTTTCAGTTGTGTATAAAGACCTTACATAATGAACCGTTATGTTTTTATTACCTTAGATTAGAATGAGGCATTTCTATATACACAAACCGTGGGTCCCCTTACATCGACATGTTTTTACCGTGGTTTCTACAGTGGCCCTAAACGGACAAACGCGCTTCGTCACTATGTTGTTCTTCGTGCAAAGAAGCTAGCTAAAGTCAGCGAATAAAACACTGACACAATGATGAACAAGTAACAATAATATTCACAATAACACATCGTTTTACTTTGTAAAGAAACCTCATTGTTTAACTGGTTACTCTCTGCTGTCTCAGATGACGACATCACTTCCTGTCGGCTATCATAACTTCTGTTGGGTGCAATTTGCAACCTCACCACTAGATGCCGCTAAAATTACACAGTGCACCTTTAATATACACTCACTTAAGTACCAAATCTGTGGTATACGAAACGTTTGTGAATCCGGAAGAGAGTTTTTCGTAAAGGTCCATTTTATGCTTGAACTACACCAAATTTGCTTGTATATTTACGAAAGTTTCATGAATGATGCCCATAGAGTGAAAATTTCACTGATTGTTTACAATTTAATAGAAGTTACACCCATAATTCGTGCAAAGCGTCATGGGGTGTGTAGGAAAAGGGTGGATAAAATGGTTACTGTTAGTTCTGTAAACATTTAAATGGTTCCTGGAATATCTCCTTTGTAAAAACCAGCATCTGCGCAGGCACCTGAAATTTCTCTGAGGCCACAATAAGATGTACAGCCTTGTACAGTTATTATTAGTCTATTATAATTTGTCACACGTGTAACTGGTGGCTCGCAACAGGTGGCGGTTTACTTTTTTTCCTCCTGATATAATACAAAAACAAGCAAGCAGCCTCTTTGAGTGGAGTGACTCAACCTCGTTTTCTCTTCCACAATGTTACAATGCAAAAGGGCCAAAAAAGGAGCATGAAACAAATTGAGCAAATATATGGTTCAGATAACTCAAACTATATTTGGAAATCAAAGAGCCCTGGTCACCAGTGGAGCCTGGATGTCATCTAGTGGAAAAGTTTGGTACTACGCCCAAAAAATCTTTAAAAGTGAATTTATTTTAGATCAACCTCAAATTTGGCACATAACTTGTTCAGATGTTTTGCTTTGATTTTCTTAGATATAGAGTTAAACATGTTTTGTAAAATATATGTTTTATAAAAATATTTATATATTTTGTATTTTAAATTTTCATAAACTTCTATAACTATCTATACCTTTTTTTTTTTTTACTTCTACAATAATCTGAGCTTCGAAGTGCCATTAATCATGCCAGTCACCCTTGCCCGGGTATGGGCCGCCAACCACAGACCTCCAGATTCATCTGTCTTTGGCCATTCTTTCCAACTGGTTCCAGGTATAGCCCATCTTTGTGATGTCGGCCTCGAGGTCATGACGACAGGTGTTTCTCGGAAGACCTCTTTTCTGCTTTCCTTAAGGGTTCTACTTCAATGCCTGCCTGTTGATATTGGTTGATGGTTTATGAAGACTGTCCCCTATCCAGCCCCATCTTCTCTTCCTGACACATTTGTTTCACATTGCCGTTGTATGCTGCCTGCTCTGCTTCAGCTGCCAGTCTACTCACATGGTCTTTCTTATCATTCTTGATACTCCTATTCACTGCTTTGTTTGCTTTTGCATAATCTATTTGAGCCTTGGGTTTTTCTGCTCTAGTCCAACTGCTATTGACAGTCTCTTTCTTATTCCTAGCCTCTTTCTTGGTCAAGGTCTCCACCGTAATCCACTCTTTATGCAGGTGTTTTCTGACTCTGAGTTCTTCCTGGCATACTGATCTGAGTGCCTCTTTCACTGGCTGCCATCTACCGATTATTTTGTCTTCTTCATGCAGTTCTCTGCAGTACTTCAAACCTGTTCCCGAGCATCAGTCCGAACTCTGCTCCAGTTTTGAAGTCCTTTAGAAGGCTGATGTTATATTTCACTCTTTAATCTTCCATGGCAGTCCAGTTCTTCTTCAGTTTCAGCTTCAGTCTGGCCACCACCAGGTGATGGTCGGACACCACGTCTGCTCCTCTTCTAACTCTAACATTCTGCAGGGGTCTCCTAATCCTCTTGCTAATACAGACAGGATCTATCTGAATTTCTTTCTTGCTGTTTGGAGATACCCAGGTGCTCTTGTGGATCCGTTTGTGGGGAAAGACGTTACCTCCAGTGACCAGGTTGTTGATTGCACACATGGTTGCAAATATCTCTGCATTCTCAATAATAGTTCCCAGTCCATGAGTCTCCATGACTTGCTCATATCCTGTGTTATCAGATCCATTCTTGAATGATGGATAAGGATAATGATTTCTCTGTCTGGGAATATTCCCAGGGTCTACTGCAGTCTACTGTAGAACTGGTCTTTATCCTCATCTTCACTGTAATTAGTTGGAGAGTAACGGAGGCCAGCTAGTAGATGCTTCGTGAGTAAACCTCACTCCTCTGATCTCAAGATGCGCTCTAGCGACTGACGCTAGAGGCTGCAGTCTTTCGCCTTCTTGTTAGAGTGCCTGACAGCATTGGATGACGTTCAGATTGATTTTCTTTTTCTTGCTTCTTAAATGATGCTGTAATTATTCTTGAGCCATGCGTCTGCCAACCAGTCAGTGCCCTCTGTGCCTTGTTTGGACAACATGAAGCCTACTTCCTGTGTGTGGTGTGCACCGCTGTTTTCATGACCAGAGTACAGTAGCAGCTCTCCTGTCCTCAGTCGCCTCTGGCCTGACTGCGTCCATCTGGTTTCACTTAGACCTAGTAGTGTCAGGTTGTTGTTCCTCATCTCTGCAAACTGCGTGGTCTTGCCTGATATTTATCCTCCTGTTCGAAAGAAGGAAATTCGGCTTGGTGGCTTCCTTATGGCTTTCCCCACCTTGTGTCAAGCTTCTTCAAATAGCAGAACCTTCCTCGTCCAGGACAAATCTCTGTTATTTCTGTTGTTGACGTTTCTGCAGTGAGCTTGTTTTTACGGTGCGGGGTTGCTAGCCCCACCCCCAACTCTCCTCCTTTATCCTGACTTGAGACAGGCAGTCGGCTCTGAGAGAACCCAGCTGGTGGAGTTTGTGCTCTGAAGTATTCAAGATTTATATCAATTTAATGTCTATGCTCAAAGTGGGACTGACAATTAACAGGTTAAAAAACTTCAGGAAGAGCTCTGACATACAACAAATAAATGTTATTATTCTTCATCGAGCAAGGATACGTGAGTTTTGAATTCGTGAGTTTTGAGTCTTTAACCCTCTGGAGTCTGAGCTGTTTTCTGGGCCCTGGAGGTGTTCTGACATGCTCTGACATTTGTGTTTTTTTTCTGTTACTAGTGACATTTTCATGGCTAAAGTCTAATTACACTGTATTCAGCACAAACTCTGCTACAATAATATATCAGCAGCATGTATGTAAAAGTTTGTAGTTTTGAGATAATGACATTTATGCGTGGTTTGTGAAAATACAAAAAAAAATTCTCACTGAAATAAGGCCATGAAACCCATACTGATTATTTCTTCACAAGACTTTTGAAAATTGTATGACGTAGCCTAGAATATTTGCTCCAAAACTATGTGAAAATCACCCTGACTGCTCATTCAGATAAGACAATATATTGATTTAAATTTTTTACGATGTGTTTTGTGTGAGAAAGCTTTATGCGGGAGCTCATTAATATGTAAGCTTTTCACACCTGAGAAAGACAAAGACACTCCCCTAACTGCCCTATTAGGAGCTATCAGGCCCTGTCATTCAGAGCAACCTTGCACAAAGAATGAGGAGATTTAAAAAAGAATGGCTTTTAGATTGTTTGGATTTATTTACAACACAACATAATCCAAAAATACACAACAAATGACAAAAGAGCACATTGAAAACAATGATCCAAAGACAGAGACCTTTGTGCCATTCCTAAAAACATTGTACATACCTTTCATTTCCAAGGTGTTTGATTTTCACTTTACCATGTTCATGTACAGAGACTCATGTGAATGTTGAAGTCAGCAGGACTCAGTTGCATCTGGTCCCTGAAAGAAAAGAAAAAAAGTGAACATACTGGTATCAAGAGAAACTAGGCCTGCACGATTTTGGGAATACATTTTAGATTTTTCTGGTTAAAATTGCTTTTTAAAATTCACAGAATACACACACACACACACACACAAATGTTTCCAACAATATATAATATAATGAACACCATGTTTGTTGTGCCTTGTAGGCATAAGCTATGTGCAGTACTGCATAAAATAATTATAACAATAACCTATAGCAGCCTATAAATCTTCCAAAAGATTTCAGTAACAATGCTAGAGAAAAATATATTGATTATCTTATGTTACTTCAAATGTTTCCATTCGTTATGATGATATGAAATGAGATAATAGTAAAAACATAAAGCCTAATGTTTGGTGCATTTTTCCTTTCAAACGCAATTGCGCTCCAAAATATGATACATTCAAACGCACAGCGCGCTCCAAAATATGATACATTCAAACGCACAGCGCACTCCAAAATATGATACATTCAAACCCACAGCGCGCTCCAAAATATGATACATTCAAACTCCATCGTGCTCCAAAATATTAAACATTATGGTTATACATATCTATGTTTGAGCAGATATCCACAAACAGTATTTAACAGTAAACACGGGTCTAAATAGTATAATATTCACCATATATCTAGCAACAGTTCAACTGCAATGTGAAGTTTATGCAACAATGCCATAAACTAATAAGTACGAATTTCTTACCTTACATCTTTCTTGTCTTCAAATCGCGTTCTTCTTCTTCTGATGTAAATCCAATGTAAGCTCACAGCGTGTCTTCCAAACTCGACGAAAAGCAGAGACTTGTGAAGTGTTTTGGTGTTTTGTGTTTGAGGTAACGAGGGCGTTCGCGTTCCATGTGGAGATTTGCATGTGAATCTCTTTTGCGCGAGTGGGCGTGGTCGAATTAAAAAATAATTAGCAAGCGTTTGAGATACTGGACATCCTGTTGGTTTTATACAAATTACTTAAACAGAGAATATTTGTTTTCAGTTTGAATCCGATCATTTCAAAGTACACACTTAAATGTGTATAAAGGTATATGGCTCATAAATGTGTGACAAGTATTCGCTGAGTTTTGTTTCAGTTTATAGACGTGCTCAAGAAAAAAAAGTTCACCGCGACGGAGAGACAGAACGCACACCCTGTTTATTTTCTTTATTTTACAAAAGCACAATGTTTTGATTTGATTGTAAGTGGACACATACAAAAGTAGAAATATCACAGATTCTTTTTTTATATATTTTTTTTCTGTATAACCATAAATGACGGAGTAATTTAAGTTTATTGTACTACAATGTGAAGAAAATCCAGCAAAACGCGGGGGCGCGTTTGCCGACCTCAGAGGGTTAAGTCTGGTAGAGTCATAATCAGACACAAAAATAGTCAAGTCATCTGCATATAGGGCAATAGTGGCACACCTCAAAATAAAAGACAGATCATTAATAAAAATAGAAAATAACAGTGGTCCAAGACAACTCCCTTGAGGCACCCCACAACGCATGTGAATCTATGTCCCTGGTGTTTTTTGTCTGTCTTAGAATTTGCTAGGCAGGAGTTTTCACCCATAAATATATATATATAAAAAAAAAACATTATAATGGCGAGCGAACAGCATTTCAATAGTGTGTTCATCCCTACTTATCTACAAATCACGGATGGGGATACACATATTGTGTGCTGTTCGTTCGGGAGCGCAGCACGCTCAATCAGCCCTCGAGGGGACTGAATAAGCATTGTTGTGAGAACGCTCTGCTCCCGCCGGTCGCTCTTTGAGGAGGGCGCCTCGGCTCGCGTTCCTCGCGGCTCGCGTCCCGCTTCTGCCGAGGCAGACGGCGGCTCGAGTCACGAGGTTCGCAAATGGATCTGGCAGAGGGGTTTTAGAGACGGGCTTCGCCCTTTCTCTGCCTTCACCTGCCAGGTCCAGTGTCTCATCTCGGGGTCGGAAGCACGCTTTAAGTTTGCGGTTACTTCCACCCCGAATGAGGCATCGGTACTGCAATTAACCAGTTCTGAGGAGCTGAATGTTGTAGTTATCGAAATAGACTCGCCACTTCAATGTAAGCAAAACACGCGGTTAAAGTGTTTGTTTGGGGGCGGTGTATGCACGTCAGTGTGGGCTGACAGTTTCATTCATAAAAATGTTCCCTATGTGTAGAAAAACACACACACAATAGGAAGTTTTAGCACCGCCCCTGTTGAGTCTTGACTCGCTCAGATCTCGCGCTTGCTGAGGCAGCGCGTAGATTATAGCAACAAAGAATCAACGGCTTGAATCTCGCGTTGTCAAGGCAACGCATAGATCCGCAATATATTTATAACGTGGAGGAAATTGAGCTCAAGGAGTTTCCCTTTCTCTCTTATTCCTATTATCACAACTAAAATGTGTGTTTTCAAGCTATGATTCTTTCTGTTTTCAAAAATGTGAATATTCAGCCTGTAATTCAGACTATGAAATACTTTTTTACTGGCTGTATTTAAATTTGAGAAATTTAAAGAAGCTGATAAAATACTATGCACTTTCTAAAATCCATGTTTATGGTAAGGACACGCGCCGAGTGCTTCGTACCCTTTCTAAAATCTATGTTTATGGTTTTATTTAATTTTGAGAAATTAAATGAAATATCTTTCTGGCCTTTTAACTGCATAAAATACTATGCACTTTCTAAAATCCATGCTTATGGTAAGGGCACGCGCCGAGTGCTTCGTGCCCTTTCTAATATCAGTACTTATGATAAAACGGATCTGAGGATCGTTATTATCTCTAAGTAGGCCAAGGAGCCCTGACGCCAGTAGTGTCGGGCTTCTGAGGGTACACCCCTCCTTGGGGAAGATGGTTTCCACCTTATATTATGGTGCGCGTCTCCCCTCTGTGCCCTCAGGGGGGCCGTTCTGCCAACCCCGCCTTCATGCCGGGGCGCAGAAGGTCCCAGCGAGTTTTTACCCGAGGGTTGCTCACTCCCTCTGAGGAGGGCTCTAGAGTAGTCAGGCCAGTTGTTCCCTGCTGGTGCGCCGCTTCAGGGCACTGTGCCTGCTGTTCAAAATAAACCCCACCGTGGGAAGACGGTTTCCACCTCATTATATGGTGCCCGTCTCCACTCGGTGCCCTCAGGGGGCCGGCCTGCCAACCCCACATTCATGCCGGGGCGTAGACGGTCCCAGCGAGCGTTTCTTGAGGGGCGCTCGCTCCCTCCGAGGAGGAGTCTAGAGCAGTTAGACCAGTTGTTCCCTGCCGGTGCGCCGTTACAGGGCACTGTGTCCGCAGCTCGACATATTCCAGAGGCCAGCCTCGAGAGGCTGGTACCCTAGTAGATTTTCTGGCAGAGTGGAAAAGTCTTCCAAATATATCTAAGTGGGTCCTGCAGACGATTGAAAACGGTTACGCTATTCAGTTCAGGTCTCATCCACCTCGATTCAGAGGGGTCTTGCCCACAGTGGTGGGCCCCGAGCAGGCTCTGGTAATGGAACAGGAGGTAAAGACTCTGCTGCAAAAGGAAGCTATATAACGGGTCTTTCCTCCCAGCAAGGAGTCAGGTTATTACAGCTGATACTTCATAGTTCCGAAGAAGGATGGGGGGTTGCGTCCAATTTTAGATCTGCGCCTGTTAAATTGCACAGTAGGGAAGCTCAAATTCAAGATGCATATTCTCTAGCAGATCGTGTCACAAATCAGATCCGAGGACTGGTTTGTCACGATAGATCTAAAAGACGCCTACTTCCATGTTTCCATCCTTCCACAACACAGGAAGTTCCTGAGGTTTGCTTTCAGGGGCGAAGCATACCAATATCGGGTTCTTCCGTTCGGCCTAGCTCTGTCTCCCCGCACATTCACGAAATGTATGGATGCAGCTCTGGCTCTGCTGCGACTCCAGGGCATCCGCATTTAAAATTATATCGACGATTGGTTGATCTTAGCCCAATCGGAGCAACAAGCGGTTCGGCATCGAGATGTCGTTCTCGCTCATATCAAGAGATTGGGTTTGAGGCTAAACGTCAAGAAATGTGTGCTATCTCCATTACAGAGGACCACTTTTCTCGGCGTAGTTTGGGACTCGAGGACGATGCAGGCACGTCTGTCTCCTGCTCGTATCACCTCGATTCTCTCAGCGGTGAAACAAGCAAAGCTAGGCCAGTCACTCACTGTAAAACAGTTTCAAAGAATATTAGGTCTGATGGCAGCAGCGTCCAACGTTATACCTTGCGGCCTGTTGTACATGAGACCGTTGCAGTGGTGGCTCAGAACCAAGGGGTTCTCCCCGAGGGGAAACCCACTCCGCATGATCAGGGTCACGTGATGATGTCTTCGTGCCCTGGTTATGTGGAAAGAACCTTGGTTTCTTTCCCAAGGACCCGTGCTGGGAGCTCTTTGTCGTCGTGTCACGCTAACGACAGATGCCTCCCTCACGGGCGATCATGAGTGGTCGCTCAGCCCAAGGTCTGTGGCAGGACCATCATCTCTCATGGCACATAAATTGTCTAGAAATGTTGGCGGTGTTTCAGGCTCTGAAACACTTCCTCCCAGACCTCAGGGGTCACCATGTGCTCGTCCGGTCAGACAACACATCGGTGGTCTCTTATATAAACCATCAGGGGGGTCTGCGTTCGCGCCCCTTGTACAAGCTGGCAAGAGGTGGTGGAGCTCCTTTGGAGGAATTTCGGTCTTGCCGAGGTAGACCTGTTCGCTTCCAGGGAGACATCACACTGTCCACTGTGGTTCTCCCTGAGCCATGGTGTAGGCGTGGCCGAGGTCACGTCTGTACGCATTTTCCCCCGATTGCTCTGCTCCCAGGAGTTCTGGAAAGGGTCCGTCGGGATGGGGTCAGTCTACTGTTGGTAGCCCCGTTCTGGCCGGCCCGAGTATGGTTTGCGGACCTAGTGTCTCTCCTCGATGGCTCTCCTCTGGAGATTCCAATCAGGAGGGACCTACTCTCTCAGGCAAGTGGGTCTATCCTTCACCCCCGCCCAGAACTGTGGAAACTGTGGGCTTGGCCTCTGAGGGGGCCCAGCTCATAAGTTCTGGTCTCTCAACTGAGGTTGTTGAGACCATTCTCCACTCCAGAGCTCTGTCCACGAGGAAGTTATATGCCTTGAAGTGGAGATTATTTACTTCTTGGAGCGGAGAACACCAGTTGGACCCGGTTAACTGCCCGGTGGGTGCAGTGCTGGAGTTCCTGCAGGAGCGATTCTCCGCAGGGTTATCCCCCTCCACACTGAAGGTGTACATGGCGGCACTAGCGTCTTACCACGTCCCTTTGAGTGGGGTCTCTTTGGGGAGACACCCGCTTATAACACGCTTTCTTCGTGGCACTTTGAGGTTGAGGCCAGCAAGTCCGCACGAGGGTACCGACTTGGGATCTGGCCATTGTTTTGGAAGGCCTCTCCCTAGCACCGTTCGAGCCTATTGAAGAGGTTTCGGAGAAGTTTCTCACTCTAAAAACTATCTTTCTGCTTGCTATTTCGTCTCTCAAGAGAATGGGAGACATTCAAGCTCTCTCGGTTTCTCCCTCATGCCTGAAATTCTCGCCCGGCATGGTAAAGGCCTTTCTCCATCCCAGGCCAGGCTATGTTCCTAAGGTTCCAACTAATGTTGTTGGGCCTATTGTACTGCAGGCTTTCTGTCCTCCTCCTTTCCAGACGTCGGACCAAGAGAAACTAAATCTGCTCTGCCCAGTTAGGGCTCTAGATGCTTACGTCCACAGAGCTGCCCTGTGGAGGAAGTCTGAACAGTTGTTCGTTTGTTTTGGGTCACTCAGAAAGGGGTGTCCTGCATCTAAGCAGAGGATGAGCAAGTGGGTGGTCGAGGCTATCTCACTTGCTTACGAATCGGCTGGTCAGCCTTCACCTTTGGCTGTACGAGCTCACTCTACTAGGAGTATGGCCGCTTCTAAAGCTTTACTGTCAGGAGTTTCACTTCTGTCATGAGTATTACTGCCGGCATGCCCGTGATCGACTTGCTTCAGCCTATCAGAAGCTGACGCTGTTTGGTCCAGGTGTGCTTTATAGTTTCCTGGTCGATGATGTCACTTGATGTTCCGTCACGCCATTGGACTGATTTCATACGTGCTTCATGACGCAATCACGCAGAGGTGTTCCCGTAGCGTTTCGACGCAGCGCCTCGTTCCCTATTCAGGGAACTAGGGTTACATACGTAACCGAGACATTTTCTAAACTTAAATTAATAATATGACATATAGGCATAGTAATCACATCAGCAACCATCTTTAATAACTTGACATCCAGTTCATCAAAACCAGGAGGTTTATCTTTCATTAATTTTAATATGTTTTCTACTATAGTTAAACTTACTCTGTCAAATTTAAATGTACATAATTTGTTAAGCATGATTGTATCTTTAATTGTCTTAAAAGATAAATCAGGGTATTCCTGTGAGATCATATCTTTTTGTAAATTCTGAACTTTCTTTATGAAGTAATCTCCTAAATAATTAGCTATATCAGCGGGTTTAGTCAAAAAAGTAACCCCTACATCTAAAAATGTTGGTACAGATTTATCTATCCGCCCAGTTAATTGGTTTAATGTATGCCATAATTTATTCCTGTCTAATTTTACTTCCTCAAATTTATATTCATAATAGATCCTCTTTTTTGTTCTGTTTAATTTTGTAACAAAATTTCTTAATTGCTTGTACCTTACCCATAATCCATTGTCCCCTGATAAGCTTGCCTCTGACTTAAGTTTATCTCTTTTCCTCATATATTCTTTAAGTTCAACATCTAACCATGGAGAAGCAATATTTCTTACTGTCATTCGTCTTAATGGGGCATGTTTATCAACAATTGGCATTAATAAATTTGTAAAAACCTCCAAAGCTAGATCAGGATCTACTTCCCTTAATACCTGTGACCAATCTATATTTTTAATATCAGCACAATAACTAGCCTCATTGAAATATTTAAACATCTGTTTGATTATTATCTTCTGGCCTGGTTTGAGGATTTTGGTTTTTCTGTTAATTACGATTTAATTATGATCACTAAAGCCAACACAAATTGAGATTGCTTTTGAACACAAATCAGTTGCATTAGTAAAAAGTAAATCTATGCATGTTTCCGTTTTTGTCCCATCAGCATTATAAGAAATTCTTGTTGGCTTTGTGACCACTTGTGACAAATTACAAGTGTCGGCTATAGACTGCAACTTATTTTTCAATGCGCAATTATTCAAACTCCAATCAATATTTAGGTCACCTAAAAAATAAATCTCCATATCTAAATCACAGACTAAATCCAACATATAACAAATTCGATCTAAACAGACTATTGGTGCATTGGGTGGCCTATACTGGTTGGGTGGCACTTCCAACCACAGCGCTTCAACCCCAATACAACCAAGGTCCAGTCTAGTCTTTACTGGTATATGACCCTGAACATAAAAAGCCACTCCTCCTCCATTTATATTTCTGTCACATCTATATAATAGGTATCCATTTACATACAAAAGGGAGTCCTCTATAGTTGCATCTAAAAACTCAGATATTGCCAAAATATGCAAATTATTATTTTCCACAATCCCAGTAATATCCTGCATCTTATTTAGCAAACTACAAATATTCAAATTAGCTATTTTTAACACTTTATTTGAGAGTATTTTATCCATCAACATTTTTTATTTTACACAAATAGTAACTTATGATTAAACATAGTAAAGAGCTATCAAATGAACAAATTAGACAAAGAAAACACACAACACACAAAGACACACATACACACACATTCACACAGATGCACCCCCATTTTGCCAACATTTGTCAACAACAACTAATAAGATGTAACACCAACTCAGACAAGCCTACTATTTTACACATAACTTCTATGGTCATGAAATCATACATCATAAATCATAAATCAAGCCAACCACTTAGTCTAACTATTACCATTTAAACTCATATAATTTAAACCGAGATACTGAGAGCATATACCTTGTAATTAGAACTTCAGAAGCAGACTTCAATATGTCTGTAAACTAGGTTATATGCGCAAAGTCTATACCTGTGCTTGGCCATCAGTGTTCATTCGTACTTTGCATCTCCGGTTCAACCACAGTCTTGTAGAATGTCTCTGCAGCTAGGTGGTCAGTAAACTTAAATAGTTTCTTCATTGAAAGTCAAAATCAAAATAGCTGGATGAATGATCCTGTGTTTCACTCCTGCGCTCCACAACTTGTTCCTCACCTCACGGAAACGCGCCCTGGCCTTCGCCGTCTCCGCAGTGAAATCAGGAAAAATGCACAGCTTCATTCGACGAATATCAAACAGCTTTTCTTTCTTGGCTAAACGTAGAATCTCATCTCTCGTATCCAACCTGTGCATCCTTGCAATCATTGCGCGCTGACCAGATTTAGCCACAGGTCCAAAGCGATGGGCATTTTCCACTTCAGGTGCGCGATGGAGTTTATCCTTGAACAGATCATTAAGCAAAGCGGACACGAAACTTGTTGGATTCCCCTTCTCGGTATCTCAAACCAAGCCGAGAATACGTATGTTATATTTCCGACTGTGATTCTCCAAACGATCGGCTTTCTCTTTCATGTCCGTGTTCTCTTTACATAAACTTTCGTTTGCAAACTCCAGCGCGGTAACCCTGATCTCCATGTAGTCAAGCGTTTCCTCCATAGCAGCAACTTTGTTGGAACATTCGAACATGTCTTTTTTAACGACATCAAGTTGCGGTTGAAGTTTATCAACCGCCGCATTGATTTCTTCCCTTATTATGATTCGGATCAGCTCTGACAGCTCCTGCATGTTCATATCCTTTCCTGCTGCCATATCAATCTCCGGCACCTGTTCAGCGAGGCCAAGTCCACTTAGCTTTGTTTGCGACCTTGTTTTCTTCTTAGACATATCACAGCTCTCTCACAGCTCTCTCGCCCGATCAAGTCGACCTTCATACTTGACTGACCGTCATTATAAATCAGAAAGATCTTTAATTACCAGTATTTTCATGTTTTGTCTGAGATTGGCGTTCTCCCGATATGCTCAGCCTTGACGCATGCGCACGATCTTGTTCTATGAGCTCTGAGTGTGATCGAGCTAGAATCAGCCAATCGTCCAAGTAATTCAAAACTTGCATGCCCCGAAGTTTCAGGGGTGCAAGAGCCGCGTCCATGCACATCGTGAATGTACGGGGTGCTAGGGACAGGCCAAACGGCAGGACTGTGTACTGATATGCCTGGCCCTCGAAGGCGAATCTCAAAAATCGCCTGTGACGTGACGCGACGCTGTTTGTATTTGGAAATACGCGTCCTTCAGATCTATTGACATAAACCAGTCCCCTGGGCGAATTTGCGAGAGGATTTTCCTGGTTGTGAGCATTCTGAACCGGCGTTTCGAAAGCACTTTGTTCAGCTGTCTTAGATCTAGAATGGGTCTAAGACCCCCGTCTTTTTTCGGTACCAGAAAATATCTGCTGTATAGACCCCCTTCGCTCTGAGCTTGAGATAAAGGCTCTATGGCCCCTTTGCTCAATAGTTTTGCTATTTCGGCTCGAAGTAGATGTGCTACTTCCCTTTTCACCGTAGTTTCGATTCGCGCCGCGTAACGGCGGGGGCGTCGAGCGAACTGTAGCGAATAGCCTCTTTTTATAATGTTCAGCACCCATTCTGATACCCCGGGGAGCTTTGCCCATGCACTTGCGAGGTTGAATGAGATCTGGGCTCTGGCCGCGACCGGAGAGCTTCGGTATGCTGCAACATAGACGCCGCGCTTGCAGCGTTCGAGGCGGGGGGCGCGCTGATCACAGCGGGCAGCCTGCCCGCGCTCGACTCTCCTATGGCGGCTTGCTGAGAGAGAGCAAGCGGGGCTCGCCCTGTGGGGCTTGTCATGTCTGTGAGTGAATGTGGGCGCGGGACACCGTAAAAACGGCGTTTGTGTGCAGACAAACGGGCTGTGGTACCGGCTTGTTTTCTGCAGAATACACTGGAACAGTCACATTTTCTGGAACTGAACGAGCGAGAAGTTTTGGTGGAAGTCTAGCCGCAGCGGGACTTGAACACCGTCGTTTTCCTAGGCGAGCTAGGAAGACTTTGAGGCCTCGGGTTTTATCTCGACCTTAGGCCGGGGCCCACGCGGAGGGTGGCGGCGGCCAGTAGAGTGAGTGCGTGGTCTCGGGTCCCGGGCCTGTCGACGCTGCGAAGCGGCGGCGGTCGGCGGAGGCTGTGGCTGGGAGCTTCGAGCAGACGGCTGTTTAGAGCGACCTGCTGCGGAACTGGAGCGCTTAGGCAGAAAATGCTTCATGGCCTGAGACGTTTTCTGCACCTCAGCGAATCTATCCACAAAATCCTTGACGGATGATCCAAAGAGGCCGGCAGAGGAGATGGGGGCGTTGAGGAACGCGGTGCGCTCCGAGTCCAACATCTCTGAGAGCGTGAGCCATAAGTGTCTCTCCGATACGGTGAGAGAGGCCATGCTCCGCCCTATGGCCTGTGCAGCGGAATTAGTGGCGCGAAGAGCTAGGTCCGTTGCGCTCCTCAGGTCCGTTGCGCTCCTCAGGTCCGGCACGCTGATAGCTTCCGGTCCTTCCTCATCCAGTTTACGGAGAAGGTTGGCCTGGAAGATTTGCAGGATGGCCATAGAATGCAACGCAGATACAGCCTGCCCAGCGGCGGTGTAAGCACGGCCGTGCATGGCTGACGTCGTGCGGCAAGCTTTTGATGGTAGCGCCTGTTTGGCACGCCGTCCAGCAGAGGGCGGGCAAAGATGGGCCGCTACACCTTCTTCCACGGGGGGAAGGGAAAGGTACCCCTTGTCTTTAGCACCGTCCACCACGGAGAGTGCAGCTGAGACTGAGGTACGCACTCTGGCTGAGAAGGGGTTCCAAGACTTAGCGACTTCTTCATGAAGCTCAGGAAGAAAAGGCGCGGGTCTTGAGGACGGCGAAACGCGGTCCCCTTGCAGGAAGCATCCATCCAGCCGGTTGTGCGCAGGCTCCTGGGGCGTAGACCACTCAAGGCCGAGGCTCGCTACAGCCTGCGCGAGCAGACGCATGAGCTCTGCTTCAATGTTAGCTCTTTTACCAGAAGGCTGGCGAACAGAGGGGGCAAGATCCACAGAGCTCGACCAGTCCTCACTGCCCGACGCCAGAAGAGAGCAGCTGTCATCCTCCACATACACGGCTTCCCTGTCGTCATCCATGACGGAAGCGGCGGCAGACGGCGGCCGCTGTCCGGCAGTAAGAGACTCGGGCAAAGCGGCAAGCTTTTACAGGTTGGAGGAGGTTCCGGGACCCGCTGAGCACGGCGCTTTTTACGGCGTGGCACCGCAGCGGGCGGAGGTGCAGTCTCGGCGAAAGATGCCAGGCGAGTCCTCAGAGTCACCATGGGCATCAGCTCGCAATGAGGGCAGCCGCCGTCAGCGAGCGCGAGAGCTGCGTGATCCTCACCCAGGCAGGAAACGCAGATGACATGGCGGTCCCCGTCGCTGAGTGGAGCTCGACACGAGCCACAGTCGGTACGAGACATCTTAACAAAGACGCTCGGCTCTTTTAGCAGAGAGTGTGAGTCGCGGCGGCGAACACACACTTAGCAGAGAAGGATATAAACGCCGGATAGCGTAGCAGGAACGGCGACTGAAGGCGGCGAGTTGTCGGCCAGCGACTTCAGATGCAAAGGCTTGTCCCGCAGAAGGCTTTCTCAGACGGCGCGGCTTCTTCCTCTCGGGATCCAGCGATGCGTGAGCTTCGCTGAAGAGATGAAAAATCTGATTTTATCAGCCTATCGAGCTATATTTATAGGCCCAAGCCACGCCCGTTTCGGCGGGACGTGACGCAGTGGGCGCGAAGCGCCCTCATTGGATCTGACGTCACGAGGGGCCTCTCTCGATAGGCTGCTGCAGTTGCCGCAGGGCAGCCAATGGGCGTGCGAGCCGTCTTGCCTATGTCTGCATGCTGCCGCAATGCATTTTACATTATTTCAAAATTAAGGATAATTTTTGGCTTCAATATCTCGTGGAAAAGAGATTTTCCCCTAGCGTAAGATATTACGCAGTATCTCGTAAGACCTCTCGTAAGACCTCTCGTAAGAGAACAGACCCACCCACTCACACACAAACACACACACACACAATTATAAACACAAATTAACTTGTAGGCAATTACCATACAGCATAATTGAGTCAGAAGACTGAAATAAGAGGTTGAAATGAGATCAGATCCAGATGGATTAAACTGTAATTATAATAATAATATATAAATAATAATTAATATAATTAATATAATTAATAATTATAATATATATATATATATATTTATATATATGATGTCATGTAGAGAATTGCCTGCAAAACGAACGCTGACACAAAACATGACGCTCTTTTATATGCTCGCGCTTACTGGATGCTTATGTGAACTCCCCCTGTGGCAAAGCAGTAGAACACTAGGCTTCCGCGCCAGAGACCCGTGTTCGAGTCCGGGCTCTGACAGCAAATACAAATTTTGTTTTTGTGCAGCATATGAGCCGTCAAAGCATTTCGCTCCGTCAGTCCCCTGAGAAGGCGACTGCACATGTGTATTTTGCAGCCAACGAGCGCGTTGTACAACCCGCTCTCCTGCACCCAAACACCGTCTTCACGGCACCCCAGAGAAATCTCTTAGGAGTACAATTCTGATGATCCGGCTCATGCCGCATGTGTTCCAAGTGTAGAAAATGTGCCCACGTTCTGTGCTCACCCCTACACACAAGCACTATGAACTCTGTGTCTCTATCAGAGCCCACTCTCATAAAGCGGACTAAGCCGCTCGAGTATTGAATGTAGGTCACGTGTCCACAGCCCCGTGCCCACACCTACCCACTGCCCGCTCTGTTACACGGCCCCTCACTACCGGCCACTCGCTGTGTGTAAGTCCTGTGCCCGCCCCTAGCGCTCACACATACTGACAAACACTGCACCCCCTCGCACAATATGTTCCCCGTCCAAAGCCACCGGGACAATGTGTGTAAAACGGCCAGCCATCTCTATATGCGAGCCGCCGTATTCAAGCACCAAGAGCGTGCGCGCCGCGCCCGCGCCTCCGAATCAGGTTCCCTAGCCCGTGCATCACGGCTATCGGAACCCGGAGGTCATTCTGCCCTTAGCTGTACTATTATTGCAGTAAACGAGCCTGTTTTACACACGCACGCCTGCAAAACGAACGCTGACACACAACAGGACGCTCTTTTATATGCTCGCGCTTACTGAATGCTTATGTGTTCTCCCCCTGTGGCACAGTGGCAGAACACTAGGCTGTCGCGCCAGAGACCCATGTTCAAATCCGGGCTCTGACAGCAAATAAAAATAATGTTTTTTATGAGCATATGAGCCGTCAAAGCATTTCGCTCTGTCAGTCCCCTAAAAGGCGACTGCAGATGCATATTTTGCACATCGCATGCCCTGAGAGGTCAGGGTATGCGAATTTTGAACTATCTGGACGATTGGCTGATTCTAGCACAGTCAGAGGAAGAACTTATCTCCCACAGAACTGTGCTTCTCAGCCACCTGGAAAGCTTGGGTCTCACGGTCAACTGACCAAGAGCTCATTACTGCCCAGTCAGTCAACCCCTTTTCTGGGCTTGGAACTGGACTCTGTGGCAATGACGGCCCGGCTGTCGATATAGCGCACGCGCCGTATCTAGCGCCTGGCCGCGTCTTTCCAGCTGGACAGCGCCGCACCCCTGAAAACATTTCAGAGGATGCTGGGTTATATGGCGTCAGCTGCAGCAGTGCTTCAGCTGGGTCTATTACATATGTGCCCCCTACAACGCTGGTTGAACGCCCGTATGCCTCGCCGAGCTTGGGCGGCCGGCGGCATACGAATCAGAGTGACTCAGAGCTGCGTTTCAGCGCTGAGACCCTGGTTAGCGGCCGATTGGTACCAGCAGGGAGTGATAATGGGAGCCGTTTCTCGCGCAAGTTATCTCGACGGATGCATCCAACTTAGGTTGGGGCGCTCTGTTCGAGGGCAAACCGGTCTTTGGCCTGTGGTCAGACCAGGAAAAATGCCTCCATATAAACTGTTTGGAGATGATAGCGGTCGAAAACGCGCTCAAGCATTTCCTCCCACATATACGGGATCCCCACGTACTAGTCCGTTCGGACAACATGTCTGTGGTGTCCTATGTGAACCGACAGGGCGGTGTCAGATCCAGAAATCTCTGCAATCTGACGAAGCGCCTTCTAGTGTGGGCTCACCACTCGTTGCGCTCGCTGAGAGCCGCGCACGTGCCTGGCCACCTGAATGTCTGTTCAGACGGACTGTACATTCCACCGGGAGAGTGGTCCCTGCACCCTCAGACAGTCCAGCTGCTGTGGCGCCTGTTCGGCAGGGCGGAAGTCGACCTATGTGCGTCAAAAGACAACGCTCATTGCCCGAGGTTTTTCTCAAAAGCGAGGATGCGTTGGCCCAAACCTGGCCCAGCCGCCCGCTGTATGCTTTCCCTCCGATCTCTCTGTTACCACAGGTAATAAAGAGGGTCAGGGAAAACACGCCACTCAGTGGTCCTCATAGCCCCGCGATGGGGGAACCAAATTGGTACCCAGAGCTAGTGAGGCTGTCGCACTCACCCCCCGGCCGATCCTGGTCAAGAGAGATCTCCTCTCTCAAGCCGGCGGATCGATATGGCATCCCCACCCAGAGCGCTGGTCTCTGCACGCGTGGGAAATCAACGGATACCCGTTGAATTGTCAGAAGGGGTCATAAACACGATCACGCAGTCTAGAGCCCCTTCCACGAGAAGACTCTACGCGTCTAAATGGTCAGTGTTCACTAAATGGTGCGCCACTAGGAGCCTGGATCCACGCACATGCGGGGTTTCGCGGGTGCTCTCCTTCCTACAAGAGCTGTTGGACAAGGGCAGGTCCCCCTCCACGCTCAAAGTATATGTTGCGGCTATCGCAGTGTTCGCTGAGACGACGCGCAGCCATGCAATAGGAAGAAATGAGCTCATTATCCGCTTCCTTAGGGGAGCCAGGAGGATGAACCCCCCGCGGCCCCCCTCGGTTCCTATCTGGGATCTTTCTTTGGTCTTGGAGGCCCTGAAAGCTTTTCCCTTTGAACCATTAGATTCCGTGGATTTGAAATACCTTTCGCTTAAAACCGTTTTTCTGATAGCTCTGGCATCAGTAAAACGCGTGGGGGATTTACACGCGCTGTCTGTCAGCCCTGCGTGTCTCGAGTTCGGACCTAATGACTCTAAAGTCATCCTCAAACCGAGACATGGTTACGTCCCAAAAGCGATTGGCACTCCCTTTAGGGCGCAGATCATCTCCCTGTCGGCTCTGCCTGCATCTGACAGTGATGATAGTGATAACCTCCTATGCCCCGTCAGGGCGCTGAGAGTGTACATCACACGCTCCGCCGCCTTCTGGCGTTCCGAGCAGCTTTTCGTTTCGTTTGGTGGGTGCACCAAGGGTCTCGCCGCCTCGAAACAGAGTCTGTCCAGATGGATTTCTATTCACGACATATGTATGGCGGCAGGCTGGGCCTCCCCCTCCACATTCGTGAGATTTTATAATCTGGAAGTCCCCGCCTTGCAGGCTAAACTGTTATCAGTCTAAGCGGGATGTATGTTCTGCCCATCTATTATGCGCAGACTACTCCTATGTATTACTAGCTTTTCTGATAAGCTACACTAGGGATAAAAGTCTCTTTATACAGACCGGTGGTTCCGCTCTGTATTTTTCCCCATCATGCGCTGATGTATTAGTGCGGGCCCGTGTTGCTGGCCGCCTAGTCTTCACTTGTGGCGCTAGGGCTTACACTTTTCATACATGGACCGGCGAGGCCGCTCTATATATTTTCCCTGTGATGTGCTTGTGTACTGTGCTGGCCCGCGTTGCTGGCCGCACTCACCTCGGGTTTATACACAGACCGGCAGTGCCGCTCTGTACCCTTATGAAGTGCTTATGACATATGCTGGCCCGCGTTGCTGGCCGCCTGTTCTCGCATGTTATTTCCCCCGGGTTCCCTTGGAATCATGTATTGATGCTCAGCCGCACGGCGTTGACAAGGGGTTCCCGTAGCGTAAGCAACTTACGCAATACGAGAGAACCTCTCGTAAGAGAACGTACTCGGTTACCTAACGTAACCTCGGTTCTCTCTAGAAGAGGGAACGAGTATTGCGTAACCTGCCGTGTCGCGCCACGAGCTTATTCGCTTCAGTCTATGAAAACCAGAATTCCAGCCTGTGAGCCCCTCTTTTATACATGCTAGCCACACCCATTCTGGCGGGCCAGGCGCGTGGAGGGCGCGAAGCGCCCTCATTGGGCGTGATGTCACGCAGGGCTCACTGGTAGGCTGCTGCAGTTGCCGCAGGACAGCCAATGAGCACGCTCATACAGCCTGCCATGGTCTGCTGTCTGCCGCACTGCGTTGACAATAAATACAAAATTAAGGATAATTTTTGGCTTCAGATCTCGAGAAAAGACAACTTTACCCGTAGCGTAAGCAACTTACGCAATACTCGTTCCCTCTTCTAGAGAGAACCGAGGTTACGTTAGGTAACCAAGTACGATTTATTTCTGAAGCTGCATTGTACAAGGAGCAGTCCTCAAAGTGCAAAAAAACACACACAAAAAATAACAATAAATAAAAATAAACACTTATGGTATCAAACATACACTGGTGCTACAAACAAAAGCAAAATGCTGTGAGCAGCAAAACTGGCACTAAACAATGCCTAGTGGTGCATCCACCAAAATTGACAGCATGTCTCACCTCAAACATGTTCAAACGTTTGCATAGCTTTCACAGGATGCCACAACCCCCCTTCAACATGCTCAATCCATTGTTTAAATATACAGTTTTCCCGCCCAAACTCTAGTGGGACAAACCATTATCACGGGGTAGGACCTTTGCCCGCAACACTCATCACAAACTTCCACAGCTAACATTAATACATAAATAACATAACTACTGTTCATGAACTCATTTCTGACATATGGTAACCACAATACAAACATGCATAACATAACACCACAAAAAAACTTAAATTAAACATTAACACCTCATAGCACTCATGTTTCCCTCCATTTTGTAAAATGGTACATTCCGGATATGCGCACTACCCGAACCCACCTCCAAAACATTGGATCAAACAGGTAAGATCTAACATGTGCTATAAAATGTAAACTCACACAATAAAGAAATAATTTAAAGCAAACAATGACTCTCTATTATCTTTCAACACTAACACATTGAACACTTAATGTTGGTACTGTCCATCCTCATATACATTGTCAACACACAATATACAATAACTTATTTCTGGACTCAACACACCAAGTAAATTCAGAATAGCATTAGACTGGTACTCTAGTGATGATGTAATTGACATCATCATAGCCCATCATCACAAATGAATATAATTATTAATCATAATAATAATATAGAAATAATAATAAGCTGTGATAAAGCATTCCTGTTTATTTTTATAATTTTTTATTGAATTTTTATTCAGGTTTGTCTGTAGTAATAATAATGCAAAAATGTGTACACTTTACATCAAATTGTTTTAATTATTTTTTATAAACCTTGACAAAAAGTATTATTTGAGAAATTCTAAAAAATACATTCAAATCCACATCTTGAAAGTAAGTAATTTTGTCTAAATACAACTAGAGAATTCACAAGCCTCTCCATAGAGAGCTATACATGCATCTAGTGGTGACAACATGAAATGACATGTTTTATTTAGTTTTCTATCAACAGATGGTACTAATCTGACTTTTCTGACATTTAATCTGAAATACTGCATTAATTGAAAAAAATATTTAGAAAAATTAGAATGTTTTTTATTATTATTATTTTTATTTTCAATGGCAAAAATTAACCATAATTGTTGCATAAATATTAATAAGTACCATCAAATCCTCTCAAAATACAAAATAAAAAGGGAAAATTATATTGAACAAAAATAAATGACATGGGGTGGAGGAAGTTTCATTTTTAGGTGTCCGGTCACTTCTGACCGGGAAGATAACAAGTGCTACACCCAAATGAGGAGCACCTGAGGGTTAATGATTTACGTACCGTTTACAATTGGTGTACTGAGGCAGCCAAAGCAGTTCCACACAATGCTTCAAATAAGAGTTCCTCAGGAAGCCTGGGTGGTTCCTCAGAGAACTGCCCCTCTTGAAAGGGTGCCTAGAGTATCCACAGAGGGTTCTTTTGGTTTGGCAAAGTGAAGAACCCCAAAAGGTTCCTCAAGGATCCATTCATTTTTACAGTGCTTCAGTCCTTTATCTGGGAATCCTATATATCTGTCTATACTTGAAATGACTGACAAATGGTTCCATAGCTGATGAACATCAGATGTTTGCAAAACAATCTGTGTGCATTTCAGAATGAGATCCCAAGGAATTCATTGGGTTTTGAAAGAGGACGAAGAGTCAACCTGTGTGTACTGGAATCCCTGGATCAACTCTCTGAAGTAGGTCTTCTGGACTGTGTCCTTTATATATCTGTCTAGATATACTCTGCCTTCTTGAAATGACTGACAAATGGTTCCATAGCCGATGAACATCAGATGTTTGCAAAACAATCTGTGTGCATTTCAGAATGAGATCCAAAGGAATTCATTGGGTTATGAAAGAGGACAAAGATCCAGGCTGTGTATTCTGCAATCCCTGTGTCAACTCTCTGAAGTAGGTCTTCTGAACTGTGTCCTTTATATATCTGTCTAGATATACTCTGCCTTCTTGAAATGACTGACAAATGGTTCCATAGCCGATGAAAATCAGATGTTTGCAAAACAATCTGTATGCATTTTAGAATGAGGTGCCAAACATTGCATTACTGGGATCTGGAGGAGGTCAAAGAGCCATGGTGGGTTTGCTGGGATCCCTGGATCAACTCCAGGAAGAAGATCTTCTGGACTGTGTTCTTTATCTGAGCGGAGTCTCTGGATCCACGTGGTACAAACACACACACACACACACACACACACACACACACACAAGTCAAGTCAAGTCAAGTCAAGTTTATTTGTATAGCGCTTTTCACAATACAGATTGTATCAAAGCAGCTTCACAGTATTAAATTAAAATAATACAACAAAGTTTGTTTCAAGAGGAATTTATTGATTGATCAAATTAAATTAAATTAAATATCCCCAAAATATCCCCAAGACAGACACACACACACACACACACACACACACACACACACTCGCACTCGCACTCGCACACGCACACGCACACACACACACACACACACACACACACACACACACACACACACTAATCCTGTTGGAGGATTAGCCCAGTGGTGGAAAGAGTACTAAAAAGTGTACTTAGGTAAAAGTATTGCTACTTAAGAAATAATTAATGTAGAAGTATTGAAGAATAATATGACTCAAGTAAGAGTAAATAAGTAGTTTGGGGGAAAACTACTCAAGTTACTACGTTACAAAGTACTTTCATATTATTTTTCAATTTTTACCCAGAATGAGGCGATGTTATCAATATGGAGCGCTGAACACTCTAATGTAATTTCTGTTTCATTCATACTGGAAGCCGGAGGGTGCTCTCGCACAGAAAGTCCACAAGTGAGATTCATAGAAGTATTAAAATTATGACATTCCAGGAAATCCCTTATATGAACAAATGCTCATCAGTGGGGTAACTTAATCAGATATTGCTAGAACTGAATTGCATGCAGATAGAGATGTTTTGACTGATGAAACAACAATAAACACACGATAGCGATTATATATCTGTGTTCTTCAAGCCATCTCGGGTATTTTCATAAGAATGATGTAGATCTATAATGCGACGCTAATCTATATAGCCTGTAAAATAATAAATTTTCTGTCTCACTTTGTGTTAAGAAACAACATGGACCATAGAAGTTATTTCAAACATGACTGACGTGAATATATTCAGTGTGTATAGTGATTTTGGAGCTAAACCTGTATTATCTCATAAATTGTAGTGTTTGACACTATGCTAAGCAAACATACTAGATATCCCTGTTGCCAGGAGCGATTGTTTTATTACTAATTTTGAAAAGTAAGTCTTCATAAGATCATTTGCATGTTTTTTAAGAGCTAGGGCAAAAGCAATAACTGCGTCCTTGTATGAGCCGAGTTTTCTAATTGTTCAGTGCTCTGGTAATACCAATGGTACGACTCATTTCAGGAGCTGCCAAAATTACGGAATATGAGCATAGCTCACTTACATTCACTAATATATATTGAAACGTTAGCGATACTGAATCAAAACCACTGATCTATATAATGACTGGATAGCTCATGACGTTCTAAACTGCCAGTAGGCAGTGAAGCCACCGGAAGTGTTCGAGCGGCCATCTTACGATTCCCTACCAGCAGAGGCTCCAACGGCCGTTATACAGAGATTGGTAGTTCCGACGGCACTTTTAAGATGACCCGCTGTGCAACCAAGGGGGTAATGTTTCAGAAAAAACTGAAGCTTCCCTGGGCGCCGCCATTGATTAGCAGACCCTCACCTGCTGTTAGCATTCCAATGACTCCCATTCATTTTGGTGTCATTTTGACAGCGAATAACTTTACATCTGAGGCGTTTAAAGACTCCATTTGTCCATTATTTATTTCCAAAGAAACACGAAAATGTATAAAAGGCTCCATTACCTTGTATCTTACGTTATGGCCCCGTAGAAGCAGTTTTTGTAAAAATAGGCTAACGATTGCGTCATAACCACGTGACTCTCTGTCGCACAGTAGAGAAATTACTGTACGGACAGGAGGAGAAGCTCGCGGGCAATCGGGGGGACGTGGAGGCAAAATGACAAAATAATTAATCAGAATACTTAGCAAAAGTTGCTCCTGCTCCTAGCTCATGGACACTTCCTACTCACACTCTCCGTCTATGCAAGTTTCGGAAGGGAATGATTCAGATTTCTCTTGGCACAGCTACTGGAAGACAGACAGGTTGCTCACGTCACATCTACGTCGTCAAGCTCAGTTTGAGTCTGCGCAGTACGGTCAGCCATAAGGAAGTGAGTGCTTCTAATTGACTTGACTTTTCTCCGTTGAATCCAATGGGGTAGCTGTGTCCATTTCTTTTACTGTCTATGTGTGCAACATCCAAGTGTAAAACGACATTCACAAAAGGATGTAGAAAAACTGCCCACAGGTTGTAATTCAAGCCCTGTAAGTAGTAATTTATATGCACAATTGTCGCTATTCCCGTGTTGTTTGCTCCGATGCAAGAGTAATGATTCTTCAAAAAAACAAAAACAAAAAAACGATAAAACAGTCAACAGTAGCCTATAAGAAACCTCAGAGCAGCAATAATCACAATTAAGTGTCCAATAGCTACACCATTTGACAGCTTCGTGCAGAGTCCGTTTACCGTTATTTACATTATAACCCATACAATTTGTATTATGCATTTCCTGAACATGTACTTGCTAACTAATCAAACACTTTATACTGATCTATAAAACACAATCGGTCTTCCGACCTTTTACTACCGTGTCAATTGATTTTAGTATGCGCGAGGGAGAGAGAGCAATACACGCTCCTGTTGTTTGAAGACGGTGAGAGTGCGCGCGCGCGCAGACGGGTCTCTCTCACTCTCTGCTCGTTCTTATATGCACCCTATCCACTGATCTAAATAATTCTTTGTTACGACGACTTATTTGTTACCTTGTTTTAATAAATCGTGGGCACGTTTAATTAACTCCATCCCTCATTTTGATTTAACGAATTACAACGTGGCCACAATAAAGTAAAACGAGGGAACAAATTAGTAAAACGTGCTGAGGTATTATTAATTCGTGGCCACGAAACAATATTCACCTGAATATTCACCAATTCACAAAAATATAGGTCTTTAGCATTTACTACTTAAAGGGTAACTAAACCCTAAACCAACTTTTTTTAGTTAATGATCTGTAAGAATGGGGCTTTATTAGTGCTGTTCATTGATTCATTGACTCATTGATTCAAGCTTTCCTGTAGCTCAGTGGTAAGAGCATTGCGTTAACAACGCAAGGTTGTGGGTTTGATCCCAGGGGATTGCACATACATATGAATAAATGTATAGGATAACGCAATGTAAGTCGCTTTGGATAAAAGTGTCTGCCAAATGCATAAATGTAAGTAACTTTTTTGACATTTGGGTATAAAGTGTTTTAATTCTACAATATATGGTGTAAAAACGTCTGTGTGCTGCCCTCTTCAGGTTGAACGGTGGCTACTGCAGTTGAATTTTCCTTTTGGATGCTTGCAATGGTACGTGACGTAAGCGGTGGCACGTGACGTAAGCAGGTTCCAGCTCACCACGCCCCTTGGTACGAGCTCACCACGCCCTTGGCAGTATAAAAACCATCTTGTTTCGTCAAAACCACTGTAGCGAGTCAGGAGTTGGAATTGCGAGTGTTGAAAACGATCAGGATAGAGTATTTTAGCATCTATTAAGCATAGCATTTAAATAGTTATTTAGATTATTTTGTGTAGCCTAGGTAGTTAATTAGTATAGTTGTTAGTGTAGTATTGTTAGAAGCATAGTTAATTAGTAGCATAGTATTGAATCAGTTAGGATAGCTTTAAGTTAGCGTAGTTCCCTTTCGTAAGGGAACGAGACGCTGCATCGATACTCGACGCTTTGGGGAATGCCTTCGGCATGATGCGTCTGAAGTCTGTAATGGAACTATTCCAATCTTGATTGATGCTGTGTCTTTCGTCACTCGTGACGTTGCATGTGACGGTGACCCGGAAGCTATAAAAGGACAACGGAACATAGCCACGCCAGCTTTCTGTCTTCAGCAAGCGTTCTGTGTGACTGTATTGTCTTATTTGATGTTGTCTGTCCATCTCAATATATAAGGCGAATATAGTGAAACGACTCAGGCGGTGTGCATCCCCTTGCCCACGCTATTTAAGCGAGGATGACACGCACTCGTTCTGTGTTGTTTGTCTGGGAGTGGAGCATGCACGGTCAGTGCTCGAGGGCGCTGTCTGTGCAAACTGTTTTCAGCTACCTATGAAAAAGCTCCGCTCCCGTTTGAGCCTGTTCGATCAATTAGATCAGGCTCGCGTTCCCAGTGCATCAGGTTCCGCGTCTGTTGAGGCAGCGCGCCGCTTGTATGCATGGGATTCGCACGTGGGGCTGGCATATAATACTGAGACGGTTGCGACCCTTTCTCAGTGTTTATTTACCAGCTCCACTGGTCTCGCGCACGGTTCGGAAGCCCGCGCCGCGGCTTCTTCCGACCGTGTTAAAGACACAGCGTTTGATTTATCTGGCTCCGAGGAGTTAGATATTATCAACACTGAATCACGTGGATATGGGGATTCGCCACCCCATATTCCCGTTATTGAGGAGTTGCTGGAGGTTGTAACCAGGGCAGTGGTTAAATTAAATGTTGAATGGCCATATAATAAGCAGGAAGCGACTAAGAAAAATAAAATGGATGAGCGCTTCCTGCAGACCCAGTCACAATCTTCGTGTCAGAGCCTTCCCTTTTTCACTGATCTCCATACTGAGGTATCGAAATCGTGGAAAAATCCATGTTCATCTCAATTATTTTCCCCCCATGTATATATTTACTCATCCATTAGGGAATCTAATGAGAATGGTTATGAGGTGATGCCTCGGGTTGAGGAATATTTTGCGAAATATTTTCTCCCCGACATTGCGTCACCCCTGATAGCTCAGACACTTCCCTCCAAATCTCGTACATCGAATTTGTTAGGGAAAGCATATATGGCGGTGGGTCGAGCCGGTGCATGCCTACACACGATGGGGTTATTACAGGCATACCAGGCTGACCTCCTCAAAGAGGTGGATGATAACTGGGAGGTCTCACTCAACGGTATTACTGAATTTCGTAGAGTAGCTGACTTATCTCTCCGTATTATTAAAGAGACGGCCCGTGCTATTGGCCGTTCTATGGCAGCACTAGTTGTCTCAGAGAGACATTTATGGCTTAATCGCTTGGGGATCGGGGAGAAAGACAGGGCTTTCCTTCTCGATGCCCCCCTTTCGCCTTCTGGCCTTTTTGGCGACGCGGCAAGAACCGTTGTCGAGAGGCTTCAGGAGGCAGAGTGACAATCAGCTATCCCCAGTTGTCAGTCCAGGTCTCATGGGGTTGCTGCCAGGGGGCAGCCTCATGGGACAGCCGCCAGCTCCTCATATTTTGAGAAGGTTTCCTCTCGTGCCCCCCCGTATAAGGCTTGGGGCCAGAAGAAACATTCTCGCATGAAGCCCTCTATACCGAAGACAGGTCTGAGGACTGTCTCTCGGGCTAAGATGGCTTCAACTAAGAGGTCTTGTCGTAACACGCGGACCCTTATGGGCGTTCCCCCAGGAGAGCGATGGCGCTTCGGGACACATCGGCTTCCAGCGAACACAAATCGCAGTATCTGCCCGAAAGCGTTGCGGCCCTGTCAAGTTCGCCGCCTCTCAGGAGGTCTGTAGAGAGCATATTTCGGTTAGTTCCTGCCAGTTAGCTGCTTCAGGTCACCGAAGCCATTTGGAAATGTATAGCCGAGGCCAGTCTCGAGGGACTGGTCCCCATAATGGCATATTTAGACACCCCGAGGGGTCTTCAAAATATAGCCTAGGGGGTCCTGCTTACAGTGGAGCTAATATACAAATATTATCTACTAAGGGTGGTTCACATGTCGGCCAGCCCCGAGCAGGGTCGGTTCTTGGAACGGGAAGTCTAGTCCCTCTTAACACAGGAAACCTCAAAGTGGGCTCTTCCTTGGTTACGGGAGCCCGGGTTCTACAGCCGGTACTTCATAGTTCCTGTGGGGGAGGGGAGTTAGGCCTTGTTTCGGATCTCAGGGTATTGGATCAACCTCCGAGGGGGTTCAGATTCAAGATACCGACTGTCAGTCAGACCAGCTCCGAAGACTGGTCTGTCGTGATAGATCCACAAGCTCCTTAACTCCTCATTTCCTTCTAACCCCATCACAGGGAGTTTCCGAGATCCGCTTTTGGGTGAAAAGCACATCAGTTCTGGATTCTTCCATTCGGCCTAGTATTGTATCCCCGCACCTCCTCGGAATGCATGGTCACTGTCCTAGCTCCATGGAGTCTTCAGGGCATCCTCATTCCCGTCCATTGACTACTAGAGCAGACGGTTCAACACCGAGGTGTTGTTCTGAGTCTCGTGAGGTGCTCGGGAATATGGCTCAGAGTCTAGGAAAAATCACTAGTGCCTCTTCAGAGAAACCGATTCCTGGGGGCGGTGTAGGTTATAGTCACGATGCAGGCACAATTGTCTCCAGCTCGGACATTCACCTTCCTGACCATAGTCATGAATATCAAGCTAGGCCAGGCCACCACTATATGACCTTATCAAAGAGTGGGCTCGCTGGCAGCAGTGTTCAACATACTATTCTTTGGCCTGCTGTACGTGGGGGCCCTGTAGTAGTGGCTCAGGATCAATGGGTTTTTCCCGAGAGGGAACCCACTCCGCATGACCAGAGTTACGTGCATATGCCCTCGTTTTCTGATCATGGGGAGGAAGTTATGGTTTCTGCTCCTAGAACCTGTGTTGGAAACACAGGGTCTGAGGAGATTTCAGAGAGGCCATCAGGTTCTATTTTTGACAGACAATACGTCGGTGGTCTCTCTGATCAAAGAGGGGGCAGTCATCCTGTCGAGGCAGGGGCTGCAGCCCGGGGATTTCAAACTCCACCCCAAGTTGGCTTTAGCCGGGATGGAGGTCAGTGTGTCGGAGGTGTTCCCGTTTCCCCTTCATGCGGACGGCCACCCTCTGCGCCACCTCTCCCATGCTCTTCCAGCTCCGCTGGGTCTGGATATCATGATACAGACATGGTTGAGGCCACGTCTGTGTATGCCCCCGGGGGTTCTAGAGTACAATATCAGTACGGGATCAGCTTACTCTTAGTAGCCCCGTACTGACTGGCCCGAATATGGCTTCCAAACATCTGGGCTCTCCTGGCAGGCCATCCGCGGTAAATCCGGATCAGGATGGTCCTCCCTCCTCGGTCCGAGGTCATGATATTTCACCCTTGGCTGAAGCCCAAGAAGCTGCTGAATTGACCCCTGAGGGGGATCAATTCACAAATTCTGGTCTCTCAACCGAGGTTGTTGAGACCATTCTAAACTCTAGAGCCCCCTCCACGAGGAAACTTTATGCATTTAAATGGAAAATTTTCATTTCATGGTGCAGAGAACGTCAGTTGGACCCAGTTAACTGCCCGGTGGCTTCAGCACTGGAGTTCCTCCAGAATCGTTTCTCTGACGGGCTCTCCCCGTCCACGCTTAACCCCCTGAGGTCAGCTGTATCGCCGGCGATACCAGCTCGCTTTTTTTTTATCAGTGTAAAAGAAACTCATAAATACTCTGTTGACTTTGATTTTCCATAGGAGTTTCATACATCAATCGATTCTGTTAAATGTGTATTATTTTTGTGTATACTCACAATAAAAACAAAGTGTTGTGCTTTTTGCCAAATAAAGAAAAATAAACACGAAGCGAGTTCTGCCTTCTCTCTGCCAGTGAAGTCCATTCTGAAACGCGTCCGAAAAATGAACAATAACTCAGCGAATACTCAGTCAAACAGGCATACAGACACACAGGCATGAAGCTTGAATTCTCTTCTTTTAAATGAAGTAATTTATATAAAAAACAAATATTCTCATCTTGTGAAATCTGTATTAAAAGAGAGCGATTCCAGTCGAGCTCATCTCAGCTCATTACGTTTTAATCGGCCCCGCCCACGGAGAGCGCGCGCAATTCAAACGCAAATGACTGAGACGATCCCATACAAACTGTGAACGCCCACATATCAGCTCGAGAAAACACATCAAGTTTATTCAGATGATCAGTGTACTTGTCTACACTGTCTCGCAGCGCTGTGAGGAATAATAATAATGGAAAACGTACCTCAGAAGTGCTGGTATTTCGAGGAGCAACGGATGGAATACTGTAGTAAGTTTTTTTTCATTCTCAAGTAAATCGCGTTTCTGTGTGAATGAATGAATGGCAGAGATGCGCTGTTTACCACAACTCGCAAAAAGACAGTTTAAATTTGAATTGCGTTTCTGTGTGTGAATGAATGATCTGCTTTTAGCAAACTATTTTGCTATACTGAGTAAAAATCGACTGAAATATGTTGAAATAAAATGTATTTGTATAAGCAACGTATTAAACTGCAAATTAACATTTATATTCCTTATAATAAAAACGAAAGACCTATGTTACAGACAAATGAAAGACAACATTTCGTTGATTAGTTTTGGATAGATTACACATTTTTACTGTAAAATATCTGCCACCTCAAATAAGCTTTTGTTTGCCAATTTTTGCTAATATGTTAAATATAGTATGTTTTGTCAATGTAGGCTATATTCGAAGTAATGAATCCTTAACTTTGAAATATGTATGATAAAATGTATACTTTAGTTTTTACAAAGAAAGATTACACTTCAATTGTTGTTGTAATTGTAACCTTTTTAATAAAAAAATATATATTTACAAGGTAGATTTAAACAAATTTTAAAAGGTAAATATAAGCCTTTTCTTTAAATAATTTTTATTGTGTTTTATTATTGACAAATTTGGGGAGAGGATACATATTCCAAAACTGAAAATACAGTATGAGAATTAACTGCACAATTACTAGACATGTTTTCCTTGGATATTATACAATTTGCAAGCAAAATTTGTGAAAAAAATAAAAAAAATAAAATAATTGACATGCTTCCAACTGTGAACCAATTTGGTAGAATATATATATATATATATATATATATATATATATATATATATATATATATATATATATTGCTCTTGCATTCTTTCTTGTGGCTATAGGTGACACACCTGAATGAATGGCTCATTAAGTATGCGGGCCCCATTGTCTCCTCAGGTGTGAATCACTACATATGCATGATGCTGTTGAATGGTTGACGCCCCTTGCGCATATTGCCTTTACAAACAAAAAGTGTTTTACAAGATTTAAATCAATGTATTGTGTTATGTGAATGATAAGGGCAGGATGATTTTCACATAATTTTGAAGAAAAAACTCTAGGTAACGACATCAATTAGTCAAAAGTCTTATTGTCACATATTTAGTATGTGTTTTGTGGCCTTATTTCAGAAACTTTAGTTTTTAGTTTTTTCAATAACCATGCATAAACATTATTCTCTCAAAAATACAAACATGTACATGCATGTTGCTCACATATTATGGTAGCCCGGTTTGTGCTAAATAGAGTGTAATTATACCTTTGCCATTAATATGTTTATAAGCAACTGAAAAAAGCACAAATGTCAGGGCATGTCAGAACATCTCAAGGACCCCAAAAAACCCTCAGACCTCAGAGGGTTAAGGTCTATGTGGCGGCTATATCAGCCTTCCACACGCCTTTAAGGGTGGGCACGCTGGGGACACACCCACTCATAATTTGTTTCCTTCGTGGAGCCAGGAGGATGAGGCCTGCCATCCAGCCAAGAGTCCCCACGTGGGACTTGGCAGTGGTCCTCGAAGGGTTATCCCTGGCACCCTTCGAACCCCTGGATAAGGTGTCTGAGAAATTTTTATCCTTTAAGGTAGCCTTCCTGCTCGCTATTACTTCCCTGAAATGAGTTGGCGACCTGCAGGCGCTATCTGTGGCTCCCTCTTGCCTCGAGTTCGCTCCTGGCAGAGTGAGAGCCATTCTCCACCCTAGACCTGGCTACGTGCCTAAGGTGCCCACGAATGTGGCACGGTCTATAATCCTTCAGGCCTTTCATCCTCCACCGCATGTGTCGGCTGATCAAGCTCTTGAGGCCTATGTACATAGGACCTCGGGCTGGAGGAAGTCGGACCAGCTGTTTGTGTGTTTTGGGTTATCCAAGAAGGGCTCCCCGGTCTCCAAAGAGAGTGGATAGTAGAGGCTATTTCTTCAGCTTACGAGGTGCGCAATCTGCCTTCACCTCTCCTGATAAAAGCTCACTCAACTAGAGGAGTGGCATCCTCTAGAGCCTTGCTAGCAGGGGTTTCTCTTCAAGAGGTCTGTGATGCCGCTGGCTGGGCCTCCCCACACACCTTCATAAAACATTACAGTCTGGATCTGCCCTCTACACCAGGTTCACTAGTTCTCATGTCTTGAGTGTGCCAGATTGCTTCACACCAGGGTGGGGTCTCTCAGTGTGGCGGCGTGGGTATTCGTTCCCCAAAGCGTCGAGTATCGATGCAGCGGGAGTTCCCTTACGAAAGGGAACGTTTAGGGTTACTATTGTAACCCTCGTTCCCTGAGGAGGGAACGAGACGCTGCATCCCTCGGCCACACTTTTCGCACTCCTGAGAACAACTTGCTTCGACCCTTTAAAAGCTGACGCGGCTATGTTCCGTTGTCCTTTTATAGCTTCCGGATCACCGTCACATGCAACGTCACGAGTGACGAAAGACACAGCACCAATCAAGATTGGAATAGTTCCATTACAGACTTCAGACGCATCATGCCGAAGGCATTCCCCAAAGCGTCGAGTATCGATGCAGCGTCTCGTTCCCTCCTCAGGGAACGAGGGTTACAATAGTAACCCGAGACGATTTATCTGTATTTAGTACAGCGGTCAGGATGGTAACGCAATAGAGGTGGAAATGAGCTTCTCCACACAGCTCGCGCTGAAAAGCGACGCAGTGCCAAACGCTGCTCCTCCTGCATGGACTCCACCACCGCAGCGGCATCTTGATGTGAGTGATCATATATATTTTAATCACAATTTATGGTTAAGCTAAAGTTAATCCTCTGGGGTCGACAAACGCGCCGGCGCATTTTGCTGGATTTTTTCACATAGCGGCGCAATATGAATATGCCTACAGAGAGCGCGCGCTATTGACATCAACTCGATAAAACTCATCAGATGCATGTACTTTACGTCGGATGCCGATCGCGATGCAGGAGTTAAGACCGCAGTTTGAGCCAGCGGCTCCTCCTCCACTTCAGGTGAAGGTGGGGGAGAAAAGTCCTCGACTTCAAATGACAGCTCTGTTGCAAAGCTACTTGCGTCTCTCTAGTCACTCTCCATTTTAGAGTCAGCAGCTGTCAATTAATCCGTCACTGCGGGTCTCAGGTCCAAATCATATAATTTCCTATTGATTCAATAGAACGCCTGAGCTCACTAGGGAATACCAATATGGCGGCGCGGTGGCTTCACTGTTTATGACGTCATGAGCTATCCAGTCATTCTATATAGATCAGTGATCAAAACGCAAGCGCTAGTGATTGACTGTCAAAGCGCGGTTTGAACACCCCGCCCCCCAGCTGGACTGGAAGTTTTGATTGGCTTTGCACCCGAGTCAGACCTGTCTGTTATTGGCTCCACCGCAGTAGTTTGAAAAGGTCCAACTCGTCCTGTTGCTCCGTCGGCATCTTTGTCAAAGTACTTTTTACATTTGGTGGAAAACAAATTTTATTTTTATAATATATTTATCAAGTCAAGTCAAGTCATCTTCATTTATATAGAGCTTTTATCAATGTAGATTGTTTCAAAGCAGCTTTACAGAGATAAACGTATAATTTAAGGTTAATTTATAAAATATTTAAATATTTATTTTTATTCAACTCAAGTAAAAGTGTAATTATACTCAAGAAAGTAGAAAAAAAGAAAGTAGCCTAATTTAAGTAATTTAAGATATTTTTCAAAATATAAGATAAGTCAAAATTGCGTTGAGAGAAACCGAAATGTCGAAACTGTCAATGATTTACTTTATTTGTGTATATTCACAATAAAAACAAACTATTGTGCTTTACTTTTTTTTTTTTTTTACAATTGCTAGGACACATTTATCAATACTTAGTTTGGTTACTTTTTCAGAACTTTTCACACAGTCAAGCAACTTTCAGCTTGACATAGCAGTTAATTTCACATTCAAAATGCACTAAAACTACCAAAATACTTAAAGGAACACACCGACTTTTTGGGACTTTAGCTTATTCCCCGTATCCCCCAGAGTTATTTGACCTTGTTATTTGTGTGACTATACAAATCACAACATGTAAATAGGAAAATGTTGCCGTTATTTTGTCACTTATTGGGAGCAGTATGCTAGCTGGAGCCGTTTACCTCCAGTCTTTGTGCTAAGCTAGGCTAGCGGAGGGTGCGTCAGACAGAGTTATGGCACGCAAGGAAATGAGAAGGGTATGTATGGACTTATCTAACTCTGGGGGATACGGTGAATAAGCTAAGTCCCAAAAAGTCAGCGTGTTCCTTTAATTCACGTGATCACGTCTCAAATCAACTTATTCTTCCTACGAACACTAGCAAAGGTTTCACCCAACAAACACACTCATAAAACAAAAAACAATCAGCATTATACAATGTTTTCATTTTCTTTACAAAACAAGAATGACACTCTCTACTGCTTTAATAAATGAGTTCCCTGATCTCAAGAGGCACTCTTGACCTATGACTGACACTAGAGGCTGCGGTCTTTAGCCTCCTTGTTAGCGCGCCCGTCTCACACGCCGGAGACCACGGTTGGAATCCCACTCGGAGCAGGTTGAGTAGAACCGGTTACACACACACACACACACACAGGTTGAATGTCATAAAGGAGAGCATATGTGATTTTTCTGAAGGTGCATGGCCTCCTTATATCAGGAGACAGACTGGTCCACCAAACTAGAGACTGTGAAAGACAAGATCATCCAGAGACTCAGCGGTCCTGCAGTCAGCTGGACAGATAAAGTTTCTAAACTGTACAAATATTACCATGGTAAAGACTTCTACTGTTCGACTGACATCTGGGCAGCGATGATCATCACGAATTATGTGAAAGAGGTCTGTAACAATTTATTACACCCTTCATGACTTACATGATTTATGATCTTAATTGGGTGGTCATATTGAGTAAATGTGCTAATGTTGACTATTTTTAAAAGATTGTTGAAAATGGGAATTGCCCTTGAAGCTCAAGGGAAACAATACTGTAACACTACTGTAACATTGATCAGATATCAAACTGCTGAAAATCAACCTCTGCTACAGGGGTCCAAAGTCTTAGAAATCGTTTTTTTATCCTGGAAATAAACAATGTTTCAACTCACAGCTACAACTATAACTGAAGATATAGTGATAATGTGGACAATGTCATGCATGCATTTTTAACCAACAACCTACTGAGAGATGAGTTAAAAATTCCAAACTTTAGATGGCAGAAGATATACTTTAAAATCTAATTATATATATATAAAATATCTCACTGTAAAATGAAGATACTTGAGGCTCCTTTTTGTGTTCCTCAGATTGCCATACTGGCACTTTATAAAGAGAACTTTCAGAGAAAAGGTTTTATGAGTAGGTTCTCTTTCATCATCTCGTGTTCGAGATCCACCTATGGGAAGGGCTTCCGTACCTGACCTCTGCAGAAGCATCCAATTGCACCAAGTCTGGCTAGACAGACAGAAGCGTGCAGCCAATGCCAGGTAAGGCCCTGCCCCCTTACCTAGGGGCATATAATGGCTGCAAGCGCTGCTATTCTCCAGTTGACACAGTTTGGTTGGATTACACTGCTCACCTTCGTGTCTTCAGGAGGACATATCGCATGATTAGCCTCCGCCAGACGTGACAGACGTCTTTTCAGCCTTTTCTGCTGTGTTCTGCATTCGGAGCCGCCCGCGCTCTCGCTGTTTTTCACCTGCTCCTCCTTCCACGGCTGCTCGCCACGGATTTTTCAGAGTTCTTCTCCGGTATGTCGCTGTCTAAACCCGCCGCTTCTCCGGGGAACAGCCTATCACGGGCCTGCCCGGCTACGTGTGATGCGCTCATCGCCGCTAAGGACCTTCACCCGTTCTGCGTGGTCTGCTTGGGCCTTAAACACGCTCAAGAAGCCTTGGAGAACCCGGAAAATTGCAGTCATTGCCTTATGCTGCTCAAGAAGCTTTTCCGACGTCGTCTCAAAGTTGGAGCGACCCAGTGCTCCGAGCTCGGCCTTTCTGACTCGGATGGGGGACACGGTGACGACGACGCGCTACCGGGGGACTCCCGGGGCGCCTCCTCACTTATTTGGGCTGATCAGCCTAATCCCGCATTCCCCAAAGAGGACATCTTCGCGGGCAACCTCACGCTCGTCGACGCACTGGCCGGTTCCGACGATGAGGATGACGCGGCCCTTCTTGGGGTCTCAGAGGACGAGGAGGCCATCCCCAGGCTAGCGCCCACGCGGCCTTTCCTCAGTCCATCCTCCTGGAAGTTTGTGAGCGAGCGGCCACTCGCCTCAACATTGAGTGGCTGGCTCCACAGAGCGCCACCGACCAGGAGAGGGATATTTACGACGAGAAAGTGTTGGGACCCCCTCCCGGTCCGAGGAAACAACTCTTCCCCGTCCTTCCAGCGTGCACGAAGCACATGAGGCACAATAGGAGCGACCCGCTCGACTTCAAACACGGTCTCACGGGCCTTGAGGTGAAGGAAATGGCAGCTCATGGTATGGGTGACCCCCCCGCTATCGAGCCTTCCATCGCCAGGCACCTTAACCCCGCTCAGGGCGGGCTGCTCGCTCCCCCTAAGCTGGTCTTGCCCAACAAGATGGACCGTTTTTCTGCCTCAGTTTACCAGGCCTCATACAAGTCCTCGGCCTTGGCTGTCAGGGCCCTGAACATCTCTTCACTCCTCTCCGCTTACCAGGCGGAGATTTTGGACGAATTAGGGCAACAGCTGGAAAAGGGAACTCCTTCTCTACCCTTGTGGAAGGAGATCCTCACGGTGGGTTCCTAGGAAGGCAGCCCCACGCCAGCCACTCCCTGCACGTTTGCCTAACCCACCTGCCATGGGATGACATTTCCACCAGAGCAAGGAAAGGCCCCGCAACAAACCACCCCCACGGCAGAATAACCCACCGCCTGCTAAGCACTGGGGAAAATCTACTCCCGCCGCTGCCGCGGCTGGAAGACCATCTAACCCTACCCCCACCGACTCGAAACGCAAGCGGCCTGCCTGATTTTCGGCCGATGAGGGCATCGAGTCCATGTTCACGTGCCACGAGCCCTTAGGACTCTCTTCCTGTCCCAGAACCCCTGTCCAAAAGACGCAGGGTCTCCCACGGATGGGTCGATTCCCTTCCTCTCGAGGCTGCCCAGCCCATGTGTTTAATGAACGTTGTGTGTTCCCCCCCCACGTTCAGGGGGTCTGTTGTGAGGAAAAGTACAAAAGCAGTGTCACCACACCGCACACACTCTGAGATAATCGGAGATAGGCGGAGATAATCCCTCTGACCTATTGTCCCAAGCGAACGGGGAGATTTATCACCCGCACCCGGACAGGGTGGCTCTCTGGGCCTGGTCCGTGAGAAGACGAACCTAAGTGCACTGGGGCTTTCGCCGCGTGTGATTGCTACTATACAGAATGCCAGGGCCGTTTCTATGCGGTCCGTGTATGGCTGTAAGTGGCAAGAGTTCAAAGGGTGGTGCGATGGGCGTGGTCTCACATCTTATCAGTGCTCAGTTCCTGATATTTTGTGTTTCTTTCAAGACCTCATGGAAAAAGGGAGGTCTTTTTCCACAATTAAGGTCTACTTGGCTGCGATTTTGGCCTGTCATGTGGGTTTTGAGGGCTCAACAGTCGGGCAGCATCCTCTAATCCGCAGATTAATGAAGGGGGCCCGTCGCTCCTTGCCAGTCGTCAGGAGAACTGTTCCTGAGTGGGACCTCTCCATGGTGCTGGAGACTCAATATCCTTTTGAGCCTCTGGGAAGTATTTCCCTAAAGCTACTGTCTTTCAAGACAGCTTTGCTCTTGGCCTTGGCATCAGCTAAACGTGTCAGTGAGCTATATGCACTCTCGGTTCATCCCTCGTGCACTAAATTCTCTCTTAGTGGAGATAAGGTTTCCCTTAAGCCTAATCCGGCCTTCATGCCGAAGTGCTACCCTGCGTTCACTTCGGAGGTGTTGGAGCTGTCCGCTTTTCACCCTCCACCTTTTTCCTCCCCGGAGGATGAGAGGCTAAATGCTCTGTGTCCCGTCCGTGCTTTACAGACATATGACCAGGACCAGTGCTTTCCGGAAGAGCGACCAGCTCTTTATTTCATGGACGCCCCCTCATAGAGGGAATCCCATATCTAAGCAACGCCCCTCACATTGGCTTGTGAATGCTATAGCTTTGGCTTATGAATCAAAGGGAGTGCAGCCCCCAGAGGACATCAGAGCTCATTCCACGAGGGGCATAGCCGCCTCTTGGGCTTTGTTTAGGTGAGTGTCACTGCAGGACATCTGCTCCGCTGCCAGTTGGGCTTCTCCTCAAACCTTTGTGCGTTACTACCGGCTGGATGTCACCAGTACCTCGGTAGCACATTCGGTTTTAGGGGTGGGGTCTTCTTAGCCCTGCCCTGCAACCCCGTTGGAAGTAATGAATAAGGAGTGAATTATTATTATTATTAGTACCTTTATTTAACCAGTAAAAAAACTCACTGAAATTAAAAATCTCTTTTCCAAGAGCGTCCTGGCCAAGACAGGCAGCAGCACAATTAACAAGGTTACAGGCATAAAAACATATAACATCAGCATATAACATATAACAATTTATGCCGGTTATAAATAGTTATAAGGTCATAAAATATCAAAGTTTCATATATATTATCACAAGCGATAAACAACAGCAAGGATCGTCCGAATAGTCAGTCATAACATCTACAGCCAGTTTGTGTAGCCTCCATGTCATTTAAAAGTAATTTAAAATCAACCAATGAAACCGGCTCCTTAACCCTCTGAGGTCTGAGGGGTTTTTGGGGTCCTTGAGATGTTCTGACATGCCCTGACATTTGTGCTTTTTTCAGTTGCTTATAAACATATTAATGGCAAAGGTATAATTACACTCTATTTAGCACAAACAGGGCTACCATAATATGTGAGCAACATGCATGTACATGTTTGTATTTTTGAGAGAATAATGTTTATGCATGGTTATTGAAAAAACTAAAAACTAAAGTTTCTGAAATAAGGCCACAAAACACATACTAAATACGTGTCAATAAGACTTTTGACTAATTGATGTCTTTGCCTAGAGTTTTTTCTTCAAAATGATGTGAAAATCATCCTGCCCTTATCATTCACATAACACAATACATTGATTTAAATCTTGTAAAACACTTTTTGTTTGTAAAGGCAATATGCGCAAGGGGCGTCAACCATTCAACAGCATCATGCATATGTAGTGGTTCACACCTCAGGAGACAATGGGGCCCGCATACTTAATGAGCCATTCATTCAGGTGTGTCACCTATAGCCACAAGAAAGAATGCAAGAGCAATATATATACAGTATATATATATATATATATATATATATATATATATATATATATATATATATATATATATATTCTACCAAATTGGTTCACAGTTGGAAGCATGTCAATTTTTTTTTTTTTTCACAAATTTTGCTTGCAAATTGTATAATATCCAAGGAAAACATGTCTATTAATTGTGCAGTTAATTCTCATACTGTATTTTCAGTTTTGGAATATGTATCCTCTCCCCAAATTTGTCAATAATAAAACACAATAAAAATTATTTAAAGAAAATGCTTATATTTACCTTTTAAAATTTGTTTACATCTACCTTGTAAATATATATTTTTTTATTAAAAAGGTTACAATTACAACAACAATTGAAGTGTAATCTTTCTTTGTAAAAACTAAAGTATACATTTTATCATACATATTTCAAACTTCGAATATAGCCTACATTGACAAAACATACTATATTTAACATTAGCAAAAATTGGCAAACAAAAGCTTATTTGAGGTGGCAGATATTTTACAGTAAAAATGTGTAATCTATCCAAAACTAATCAACGAAATGTTGTCTTTCATATGTCTGTAACATAGGTCTTTTGTTTTTATTATAAGGAATATAAATGTTAATTTGCAGTTTAATAAGTTGCTTATACAAATACATTTTATTTCAACATATTTCAATCGATTTTACTCAGTATAGCAAAATAGTTTGCTAAAAGCAGATCATTTATTCACACACAGAAACGCAATTCAAATTTAAACCGTCTTTTTGCGAGTTGTGGTAAACAGCGCATCTCTGCGTTCATTCATTCACACAGAAACGCGATTTACTTGAGAATGAAAAAAAAAAACTTACTACATTATTCCATCCGTTGCTCCTCGAAATACCAGCACTTCTGAGGTAAGTTTTCCATTATTATTATTCCTCACAGCGCTGCGAGACAGTGTAGACAACTACACTTATCTGAATAAACTTGATGTGTTTTCTCGAGCTGATATGTGGGCGTTCACAGTTTGTATGGGATCGTCTCAGTCATTTGCGTTTGAATAGCGCGCGCTCTCCGTGGGCGGGGCCGATTATAACGTAATGAGATGAGATGAGCTCGACTGGAATCGCTCTCTTTTAATACAGATTTCACAAGATGAGAATATTTGTTTTTTATATAAATTACTTCATTTAAAAGAAGAGAATTCAAGCTTCATGCCTGTGTCTCTGTATGCCTGTTTGACTGAGTATTCGCTCAGTTATTGTTCATTTTCGGACGCGTTTCAGAATGGACTTCACTGGCAGAGAGAAGGCAGAACTCGCTTCGTGTTTATTTTTCTTTATTTGGCAAAAAGCACAACACTTTATTTTTATTGTGAGTATACACAAAAATAATACACATTTAACAGAATCGATTGATGTATGAAACTCCTATGGAAAATCAAAGTCAACAGAGTATTTATGAGTTTCTTTTACATTGATAAAAAAAAAAGCGAGCTGGTATCGCCGGCGATACCGTAGACCTCAGGGGGTTAAGATTCATGACATTTTGCAGCTGATTCCAAGCACAGGGGGCCGCATACTTAAAAGCCCCTTTTCCCAATTCGGTCCGGACTTGAGGGACAGATAAAAATAATAAGTCCTCAGAACGAAGACAATATCTTTCTGTACTTTTCTTTTTGATGTAACATTGAAGGTATGGGGGAAGCAGGCCGGCAGGCCATACACATTCCTGTCACCAAGCATGCATTTCCATTCCTATTCTGGGTGTATTTATATGCACATTGGTGTTGCTGGGGTTATTATCGTGTGTGTGCAGCATACATGTTTCATGTCCTGCATGTGCACAGCAGTCGTGTGTGCGTCAGGATTGCAGGTTCATGATTATGGGACGTGTCAGGCACCGTCTCCCTGGGGCGACCGTCCTTCTCTGGCTTTCAGAACCTCACTGTGAGTGTATTGGGCAATCGGGGAGCTGTCCATGTCTCTCCCATAGGTGGATCTCGAACACGAGGTGATGAAAGAGAACAATAGGTTACTGTCGTAACCCCGGTTCTCTGAAACATCGAGTGGAGAGATCCACCAGCTTTGCCCCGCTTGCCGCACGAGAAGCGAATATACTTACTGGAGAATAGCAGCGCTTGCAGCCGTTATATGCTCTCAGGTAAGGGGGTGGGGCCTTACCTGGCATTGGCTGCGCGCTTCTGTCTGTCTAGCCAGACTTGGTGCAATTGGATGCTTCTGCAAAGGTCAGGTACGGATGCCCATCCCATAGGTGGATCTCTCCACTCGATCTTTCAGAGAACCGGGGTTACGACAGTAACCTATTGTTTTATCACTTGAAGTTGTTGATAATTGAAGAAATTGAATGTCTTACAGTTATCTTATAATAACATGATGCTGCAAAAAAAAAAAAAAATCTTCAGATAAATGAACACACACTCTCAGATCAGTGGAACCAGCAGAGTAAAGACCCGTTTCCAATCTACACAGCGATCGACAAGCAATGCAAACAGAACAATGATGCAGGTGTGTGTGTGTGCGTGTGTGCGTGTGTGCGTTTGTGTGTGTGTGTGTGTGTGTGTTTGTTTGTGCGTTTGTGCATGTGTATGTGTTTGTGCGTTTGTGTGTGTGTATGTGGATGTGTATGTGTGTTTGTGTGTGTGAGAAAGACAGACAGAGTTAATGTGTTTGTGTCAGCTGTTATATGGATGTGTTTCTGTCTGCAGACCCCTGGTTTGAGTTCACTCCATATGAAGCCGGTTATTCCCTCACTGGAGCGTTTGTGAAAACATCCAACTTTGGCAGCAAGTTTGAAAATGGCTGTAAGATCAAGGACCAGCCTGAGATTGACATGCTGTACCTGCAAGGTAACAAACTCTGTTTTAAAGGAGAGTTTATTCATATTTATTAAATAAAATGACTTTCTACAGATGGTCTATTGTACATTGACCTGAATTAGAGAATAGTTTAAAATAGATCAATAGTCTCTGTGATGTATTGATCTGGAGATCAGGGCTGTAGTATTTGCTAATTTTCAAAACTGAAATATTAACAATAAGATTACAATTAGAGATGTTCAAAACTCAGTTCAAAAAGGCAATTATTCCTGCTGAACATTTTAAGGGCTCAAATTACATAATCAGCATCAGACTGCTTCTCATTATGAGACAAACAAAAATTAAATGAATATCCAGTTAAAATATTGAATGTGTCATTAAAATAGTGGGGTCAAAATAAGGTGTGTGAAAATGTGGTGAGGACACGTCCCACCCGTCTCCACTGTAAAAATAAATAGAGGCTGTTTAAAAAAAAAAAAAATAATAATGTGAAACACTTAACTGTTTTCTGCAGCTCTGTGTGGCAGCGCTATAGCTGATGAAGACGAGAATGACAAATTCATCTGGGAAAAAATAAAAGGTGCAACTGATATAATTTGCTTAAAAGACAGAACTACTGTCTTTCTTAAATTTCTTAAATAAATAAGAAATGCTAATAAAGTAACATTATTTCAGTTTAAAAAAAAAAAAAAATACAAACTAGAATTCTATGTTGTCTGATAAGAAGCACTTAAAGGGTTAGTTCACCCAAAAATGTTGTTCCAACCCCTTAAGACTTTCGTTCATCTTCGGAACACAAATTAATATATTTTTGATTAAATCTGAGAGCTGTCACACTCCTTCATAGGCTGCAAGGTAATTGCATCTGCCGGCCCAGAAAATTAGTAAAGACATTGTTAAAATAGTCCAAGTGACTACAGTGGCTTAAGTTTATCAAGCGACTGGAATACTTTTTGTGTGCCAAAAAAAGAAAAATAACAACTTTATTCAACCATCTCTTCTCTTCCATGCGTTCTCCTAAGCTAGTAGTGTAACAGCGCAGCGCTTCTGGGTTGTACGTCATAACGGAGGCTCACTATTGGCCAGCATCAGCGTCGGCCAATAGTGAGCTTATGTTCTGACGTACAACCCACTGGGCCCTATCTTGCACCCAGCGCAATTGAGTTTGTACACCGACGCATGTATCATTCCTATTTTTCACCCGCGCACAGCGGACTTTTCCCTCCACAGACGCACGTCGGTAAACTAAGAAATGCATTTGCGCTCTCAGGGGCGGGTCAGCGCAAAGAGGAGGCGTGTTCCGGCGCAAACGTTCCCTGGTGCTATTTTGCAACAATTCCCCCACTAACCAGGAAAAACCTGGTCAAAAGTCAGTGGCGCGTTGCGCATGTTATTCATATGTTATTTAAGGGCGCATGCTTGGCCATAATCAATGTAGCGTGTGCACAACACACATACACTTTGCTTATCTCATCTTCACACAGACGCAGCAGTTGCAATTTTTGCAAACCATACATAATTACAAGGAAAATATTCCACACGAGGGAAATCATTGTTGTATGAAGATGTGAAAAAATAGGCATAAATCTAGCTTACACATTTACCCAAATTTTTATACACCTGTTTAACCGAAGCTGATTTGGGTGGGTTTCTCCATCCCCAATGTCACTTCTCTGTGTGTTACGGCCCTGACGAGAACGTCGGTCTCCTCGGCTGTGAAGCGCTCCTGGCGTGCGTCTGGCAAATCCGCCGTTATAATAGCAAGCCGCCATGGAACAAGCGCGCCTGCTCTTAAAGGTGAACTAAGTAACTTTTTTTACCTTAACTGAACAGCTTCGGAGTCATTGGAATGGTTATATTACTTATTTCGGGTTGAATGGTGGTCGTTTCGTACCCCCCTGGTGCCCGTGAGCGGAAAATACGCACTTGCAACTTTGAGCCGGCGGGCCGCCGGCCGCTGCGTCAGGAAGTCTCGCGTGATATCAGGTCTCGCGATGTAAACAATTGCTTTACGGCCAAAAGAAATCTGCTAAAATGCTGTCATTATTGCGCTCCCTCACGCTGTCCGAACCCGAATGAAGAAGACGTTTTAAAGAACGTCCCATCTGCTTTGATGTCGTTGATCTATAGCCTCTGGTGTCTGAGAATCAACAACGAGTTTTTACAACAGTGTTGTCAAATATCTATTCCGAAGCTGTGGGGGGAGCTCTAGAGAGAAACCTGCGAGCAAAAAGCGAGAATACAGCGAAGAAGTCCCGAAGCTACTGAGTGCTGCTTTAAAGGGAATGTGAGATGACGCTCTGATTGGTTTATTTCACATTACGCCCAAACCACACCTATGAATAATGAAGCTACTTCAGACCAACCCATTTTAGATTTGCGTTGGGCACAAGAGTCATTTATCCCGCCGGTATAATAGCAACAGCGCCCGAGATCCGCCCACGTGACTTGCGTTTCGCGCTTGATACTTGCGTTTCAGATCGTTAAAATAGGGCCCACTGAGTCACTGTAGTCATTTGGACTATTTTAACAATGTCTTTACTAACTTGCTGAAGGAGTGAGACAGCTCTCAGATTTCATCAAAAATATCTTAATTTGTGTTCCGAAGATGAACGAAAGTCTTACGGGGTTGGAAGTGGAACAACATGAGGGAGAGTAATTACTGACAGAATTTACATTTTTGGGTGAACTAACCTTTTAATAATGTTCCCTTCTCCTTTACAGAGTCCTCTGGATGGGATAATCTGCTGGATAACTTGAAATCTTACATCGTAGATCCAGTCAAATATTTATTTAAGCCATTTACAGGTTTCGGCCCTAGTTTAAATCATTTTTTTTTTTTTTTATTGTCTCTAATATGATGCAAACTGCACATTGTACTACTTCACATTTGATTTTGTAAACCACTTTAACCAACAAATCATTTTCATCTTGTAAGCAACAGAGATGTACTTTATAAGTTTCCATAAAACCAAAACGAGATTTACAGCCTGATGTCAAAGAAGAACCTTTTCACCAGAGGTGGCCTTTTGCATTCTGAGGCCAGTTCTATCAGGCAATGACTTTGTAGGCAGTGTTTGCACACAAAGCTAAAGATACTACCTCAAAACTGATTTCAGACAGGCTTCTGAGGCAGCATAATGCTTTAATGATCTACAACAAAATAGAGCAAGCAAATATTTAAATGCTGCAATAGTAATGTCTTGCTAGGAATAACTTCAAAATTGGAAAAAGTTGGTTAAACGCGTACATTTACACACAACTACATTTACAGTCTCCAAGTGGAGGCCCCTTCGGTTGTGAGATGCATCAAGTGACAAGTGACTGTTTCAAGTGAAACTACTACTTTCCACCAAGATTTTTTATTTTCTAATTCCTTAGGAACCAAATGGTGTGTTTAAAGTTAAAAACTGAAGAAATTATGATGAAACATTTAATCTCCAAAGAACCATATTGGCCGTTGAGAAAAAATATACAGCCAAAAATGGTATTTGATTAGAACCTTAAAGTAATCAAGAGATTATTCTTAGAAAAATCCTTTAATCTGAATAGTGTATTTGTTGTCGGCACTACAGATATTGGCCGGCAGAATCAGTGGATCTGGGGCAGGAACTATAACTTCCTTTACAACATGAAAGGTGAGAACAGACACGTTTGTTAACTGGCAATTCAGTGCGAATAATAAACAGACTCATTTCACACTGTGATCTATTACTCCAATACTGTCAGATGAAGCAGTGCCCGCCGCTCTTCTGGAAAGTGAGACGAGAGACTATGAAGACGCTGGACTGTTGCTGAACTCACCCTACTTCTCAGTGCTGAGAAAAGAGAGAGACATCGACCTCATCATTTCCCTGGATTTCAGTGACGGTGATCCTTTCACGGTATTATATAATTCTCTCTATATAATAATGCTCTCACAAAATCTGATTTAAAGGAATGGATCCACTGTAAATGTAAATTCAATCATCCTTTATTTGCACTCATGTTGTTCCAAACCTGTATAACTTTATTCAGTGGGGCACAAAAATTTATTTTTGACATTGACAGGTAATTACAAACACTGTGCATGATTTACAGTAAAAACAAGAAAGAAAAACATTTTCATTTTAGCCATTTTTATGTGGCATATATCTTAATGAGTTCTAGGCCTAATACCTGGAGAGCTTATTTCCATTATGAAATAAAAAAAAAGTTTAAAATGTGGCCACATTCACACAGCAGCATAATACGATTGTCACTCAGTACTGTATGAGTCCTTAATACGGTTACATTTACACACATCTCAGTTATTTACAGAAGTGACAACTGCATTCTATGGCTATGTTCACATCGTAATTTTTTGGGATTGACAACCGCATTTACTTACAGGTGTGTGAGCCTCAAAATGATCTTACAGTAGCGTCTAAAATACTGTCTGTTTGGATCTAAATGACACACAGCTCATATCTCCAGCGCTGCAAGTTACCGAAACCACACATGAAAACCCGCAGCACATGGTAGACACTAGGGGGGTGCACGAATATTCAAATTTTCGATCTGTAATTATTATTCGAAAAATAAAATACTATTTGAATTTTACTACGTTGCTTTGCCGGCCGTAAATGCAGTGAATCCATGATAAATACTCAGCACTAACTCGCTGTTATAATTAAATCCACTGGGTGGCGCTGTGGAGCGTGTTAACAAGTTGATTGTATTTTTCCATGCCACTGTTCTATAGAGTCAGCAGTCTAAAAATATATCAACACCACGATTAGTTTTAACAGTATGTAGCTGTTATATATCAACATTTATTAATTCACGCACGTGGTGGAGTAATAACTTATTTTAATGAAACTGTTTGAGATGCTAGATGTTTTGATATAAATTACAGACATGACATCTGAGGACTATTTCTCATTTTTCTCAGTTATTTTGCTTTATTTCCAGACTCAATCATAGGCTCGTTGTTACATAGTAGAGCACGTTCGCACATGCGCACTCTTCTGAAACAGTGCTTTAAATCTCTTGACAAAATAAAAGACGTAAATGACATTTGTATGTATTCTAAATAAAAAACACAGGTTGTTCTGAATGTCAGCTTTCTTATTTTACTCATGATAAGGATTTATTGAGTCCAAATGTCATGCAAACTATAAACTCTGCTTCTAACCACAGGTCGAGAGAGCTGTCGTTCCAAACACACAAGTTTGCAATGCTGTTTGCAAATGTTCGTTGGAACTATGGTTTCAGGAAACACAGACTCGTTGAACTATGCTGATAACGACGGAACTTGCAAACATAGTTTACTAACGATGCTTTTGGGAAACGCACCCCTGTTCATTTAATGGTTCAATTGTTCACTCATGAAGACAGTCACTTGTCGCCACCTACTGGCTTAATGATATAAGTTGCGCAAACACAGACAATAATAATAATAATAATAATAATGGCAATATATTTAATAGGTGCTTGTGTTGTTAAATTGAGCTTATAGTTTCCACAGTCTTTCGGCAAAGAACATATGTACAGTATATCTGTTTGAAATAGGAATCCATTGTAATGAAGTTAATCTCATTCTGGGCACAGTATGCAATAGGCTACCTGCTCTCCCCTCTCATCTCAATCACCTTCTCTCTTTCTTCTTCTCTCAGTCTCTTTATCTTGGCTATGTTAATGAAGCGGTTGGGTGTTTTGAGCCACTGCTCAGTCTGTATTCACACAGCGCGATGAAAATGGCTTGGGCTGCTTCGAAACAATCACAGAATACTTACAAGAAAGCTGGTGCTTTGTTTTAATTTTAATTTAATTTAATTCATTTAATTTATCCTTTTTTTATGATTAACAGTTTATTGGTTTTTCAAAACATTTAAACACACACACAAATCCGTCAGAAAAATGAAGCAGTACACATACAACAAAATAGAATGAAAGGAAGACATAACGCGACCATAGACAAAAACTATACTATAAATAGGCCTACATATTAGAAAATTATAAAAGAATAAAATAAAAAAAACAGTGATGCACAGAGCCCTTGAGTTTACAACCTTGCCTATATGTAGGTACAGTATTCTATCAAAATGTATCCATCAGTCATGTTTTCTAGTTAAATGCTATGTTTATGAGCCAGAACGCCATTAAACGCCCAAAGTGTACGAAAGATACTTCCCCCATTTCAAGTTATACTCCTCCACTTTATCAAGCAACCTATAGGACAGTTGTTCAAAGGCAGCCAGCTGACCCAGAGTGGCACGCCACAAATCCAGTGCAGGTGCAGAGGGGGCTTTCCATTCTTTGACCAGAAGTTTCCGGCCTAACATAAGGACAGTCTGGGTCCAGTTAGAGAGTGGAGGGGTCAGATCACTTAATGCAGAGGGGTTTAATTTTTTTTATTTTATTTTTTTTACGTATTAATAATAAAAATTACTGAATTATATTAATATATTAAAATTAATTTTAAGTTATCTTAATTTTTTCGTTTATCTTCAGCTCAGATCAGGATTCTGAAGAGAAATAAAGTAGCCCAATATATATATATTTAATGAATTTAAATGAATTAACCAGAGAGAGACAGAGAGCAAGTGAGAGAGAGAAAGAGAGCAGTGAGTAGTGAAACCTAATTACAGCGAAGTTATCACCTTATTGCTGAGAAATATAATGTAGGTTTCAGTAGTGAAGTTATATTATTTATAAAAGTCACTGGCAGAGGTTGAAAACCAGCTCTTGAATGTTTCGGTATTTGCACAATTTCTTTGGTTTACAAAGATAAATATAAAGTTTCCACCTCATTATAAATGTGAGTGAACGCACACAGGCACGTCTGCCTCATAATACAACATTAAAAAGCTCTCTTTGTGAATAAATGTGTCGTCCTCGCCTTGTAGTGGCTTGGAATTCAGACGGGAATCGGATATGCGTGTTTAGACGGAGGTCTGATGTCCAGATATCGGATATGTATCTGATTTAAAACCACATTTGGAAGTGGCTCAGATCGGATGTGGAAAAATTTCATGCAGATTTTTGTGTTTACACTTGGGCAACCAATTCCGATCTGTGTCAGATGCGAGTAAAAGATCGGATTTGTTGTGCCAGTGTAAACGCAGCCTCAGTGTTGGTCTGGTCACCGTTGCATTTAGTGTGTGTTGCCCTACCTTTGTATTGGAACTTTACTCTTCTCCTTAGTCTGCATTTCTGCAACCTCCCGTGACATATAGCCACAAATAAGCCACATTCTTTTGGATTTTAATGAATGTATTTATCGTCTTGCGTCACCTGCCATTTTAAGACGACGAAATCGTGAAGTCACTGTTCTGGATCGGGGCAAATAACCATCATCCTGATGACTTCACAAACACCACTGGGCTGAACTGGAAGGAAGCCATCATCCGGAGTCTGGAGAGCGTCCTTCCCTGATCCAGGACACAGCCAGACCGAATTACCACCTTCAACCACAGAAGAATCGTGTGAGCCCGCCGCAATGCGTCAGCCAGAGCCAGAGGACAAGAGGACAGAGCTGACACCCCGGAAGTGGAGCGCCATAGTGAGTCTGACCACGGGTTTGAGTCCACGACATCAGTGGACGAGGGAGTAGTTCATGTGGAAAAGTTGGACTGGCTGAAGAACTTCAATATAGAGGTATTGACTCCCACCCCATCCCACCCCATCCCACCCGGTACCTTCATCATCACTGTTTCTAGACAGCACGAAAGACTGTGTGAACTATGAGTTATTCATTTCATCGACCTGCATGGACTGTGTGTCATACTTAACATCATTCTGTCGAGATTCTTACTGCCACCATCACGCGAAGCTCAGGCAGTCCTCCTGCCCTGCCGGATGTCTACAGCCCTGCACCGTCTCCGGGGATCTCTTCACTCCATCTCGGCCTGTCGGCTCCTCCCACCTTTGGCTTCACCGGAGACCCTCTAGTCGTCACTCTTCTTCCGCAACGGACTTACGGGACATCCGCTGCACTCTGTCCCTTCACCCCAATGGCTGCAGCGGGTTCCTCATTTCCTTCGGCGTCGCCTCTGTCCTCCGTCACACCAGCTCCGCCTCAGCCCTTGGTTACTCTGGCTCCGCCTCTGACGCTCATCGCTGCGGCATCGCCTAGGTCTCCTGTAATTGAGGTTTAAGTTTACGCTAATTCGGGTTGTTTCGAACCCCTGCAGACAGTCGGTCAGAACTGTGTAATGACATCAAATGTAGTGAATTCACTCTGCAGACTCCAAATATCTTTGAAAGAGTTTTCTGATGATAATTTCAACTTTAACAGGTGTGGTTCTGGAACAAAATACAGAAATAAACTTAAATGAGTGACTTACATAAATTTACATTAACATTTGTAAGTGATATGATTGTAAGGCAATGATCTTTACAGGTATGAATAACAATAAATTTGAGCCCTTAATACAAGTATTAGGAAAACAAATAGAACAGCCATTCTGTGTAAGCCCACAAGATGGCGCCTTTAGCGCATTTATGGTGACTGAACACATTTAAATCAATGATAACATGTACTCATAAATCACGAAATAATCGAACACATTGTCATATTTTACTGTAAATTGCGTGTATTACTTGCAGTAGCTATTATGGATATTGAGAAAGGGATAAAAGGACAGCAGTATTACTTAGATAATGCAGATAACACAGATTCATATGGCGCAATAGCGCTAGACACATCTGAATCGCGGCATGAACGGCATATTCTGAGGAAAAACTGACAAAATACACTTACTTTCTATTCACGCACACTATATTACATCAGTAATATTCAGATGCTGCCAACAAACGTGCGATAAAGTGGAGTCATCTTGGAACAGCTTGCGTTCATTGCATCTGCTCGGTGCACCTGCTTTTCCTCCTTGGCACGTGATCCTTGATGACTTTGAAGGGTGCGATTGGTCAAATAACAGAAGAGCCTTTTGAACATCTCCAGTGCCAGCGATTTCACTCGTTTCCATCGGCTCCCATCCTCCCACCCTCAACTCCGCTGTGTGTTGTCAGCACTGCTGATCTCTGGGTCTGTGCCAGCAGACTATCTCCACCTTTACCGCCAGGGAATCATCGTCATCTATCTGCCGCTATCCTTCTGTCTTCACCTGTCCGTCACCATCCAGTCACCGCCTTCTGTCAACATCCCTTCACCACATCCTCGTCCACCTCCTGTCTGAAACTCATTGGCAAGTTATGAACACATTAAATAACAGTGTAACCCACTGAAGAGACGAATGTCTATTCCTCACAGCCTCGCTTTCATTCCTGTTAAAAATCAAAGATGGCGCTACAGTGAATAAGGTCTCTTCTGCTGCTGTATGAACATGGCCATGCATTGCGAGAGAGCCGCTCTGCGCAGTGCAAACGCATGTCTACAATGTGTTGTGGGGTTTTTGTGTGTGGTTTCGGTAACTTCAGACGTCAGTTTTCTTTTGTGTTTACTTAAATGCTCAAATGTTATTCCCAAAAGCTATGTTTACACTGTCCGTTTTGGGGATTGACAACCACATTGAAATGTCCCATTCACACAACTCTTCTAACCCTTTTAATAAAGTTATACTGCAATATACTTTTCTACCACAGACAGTGAGGGAAGCTGCTGAGATGTGCAAGAAACTAAACATCCCTTTCCCTGAGGTCAACATTCCTGATGAAGACGCAGAGAAACCGAAGGACTTCTATGTGTTGAAAGGCCAAAACACTCCAACCGTGATACACATCCCTCTCTTTAATGTGGTCAACTGTGGAGGCAAGTTATGATCTTACAATGTCCTGAATAAAACTGAAATATCAACTGTGTTCTGATTTAAGTGTGTTAATGTTTCATCAGATAAAATTGAGGAGTGGAGGAACAAATATACCACTTTTCAAGGTCCTTACAGCGCTGAGATGATCACTGATCTTATGGAGGTCGCTGGAAAAAACATCACAAACAACAGAAGGAAACTGTTGGAAGAGATTTTTGTGGTCACTAATAAAAGAAAGTCCAAGGTTCGAAATGAATCATTGGCCAATTTTCTTTAGAAAAGTTAAGGTTGTAATTTAGAGTGGTAAAATTGTGGTTCAGTTTTCTATAAACAATACTGAGAACATTTCACTGATAACCATTTTTTAAGGAAACTTAAGCAGTTTTGAGGTTTTAATTGAGGAACCGATTAAGGTGATAAAATTAAGGAAAAAAGGCTGTGAGATTTATACGGTTTTATTTAGAGACACCATTGTTAGTTCCCAGCATGCTTTGCATATGGCTGGAAATGGAGAGTAAACAGCACAATTGTTTTACAGTGTACTTTATTTATTGAACAAATGAGAATCAGAATATAGGCTAAACTGCTCTCCATATAAGTTATTTTATTTTCATAATCATTACTTAACATAAATTAGTTCTATTACTTTTTTTCTGCAAAATGGGATTTGTGTGGAAATATCATATGTTAGTAATTTCTGTTTATTTTATTTAATAAAAAAGTTTATTTAGAACCTTTAGAAATTATTGAAATGTTTCTCAAATGTTAAACATTTTGCTGGAGGCATGCACACATTTTTCCACTAAATTGCACAAAAACAACTTCTCTGTCACACAATACATGGTCGTTCTGCCTGGCTGCAAAATTGTAAATGACATCAGCAGTAGTTTCTGCTCAGCTCAATAGCCTGGCACAAGTCATGATATATACATTACTAATACATACCTATAAGTGTTGATCAGTTAGGTAGCATGTCAACTAATTATCAATATGCCTTTTAAAACTATAGCTGTTCAGAATGAGTACTTTTACTGTTTATTAAGAAAATACATACAATGTAATCATTCAATAATGTGTTGTATTCAATAATTCGGATAATAAAAATGTTTAGAATTATTATAATTTAGCAACTTTTAGCAACAAATCTGTATTTGGAATACCGTATTAATCTGCTTCTATTCCATTATATTAATAAACTGTATAAACAAGGTTTTGTCCTGGTCATTTGATATTATACAGCAAACAGCAGAAATGCTCATTGTTATAAACTGATATTTTTGATGCTGATTGGACAATCCAGAGTTTGAAATAAAACAGCTACTGTGTATAAGCTAGTATTTATTATTATTGCTTATACTTATTTAAACTAGACATTTTGTTTAATAACTAGATTTAATGATAAATATATAAACCTGGTGATTGTGTATTTAAAACATTCAGTTTATTAGTACTATGTCACGTTTTGGTTTTGTTTCATGTTCTTGTTTCATGTCTGTCATGTGCCATGTGTTCGGTGTTGTCATGTTCTCATTTGTTCATTGTTTCATTGTTCACAGATGTCCCTTGTCTAGTCATTAGTCTTGTGTATTTAATAAGAGTTAAGTACGTTTTGTTCAAGGTGATAAGCATGTGTGTTGTTTGCTGTTTGACATTACAGTTTTTTTCAATTGCTTAAGCACAATTTTGAAAACAGGGCCTGGTTTTTCAAACCCCTTCACACAATTAGCACAACGCTACACCAAAGTTGCACAACACCTCAGATAATTTGCAAAATGGAACACTTTCATCAAAACTATACAATGTCTTATAAAACCTTATTTTGTTGTCATAACATAAACACAACCATCATATGGTCTAATTCTGTTTGAATCAGTTAAACACTCCTGTGCTCAACCTAAAACACTTTTAGCATTTACACAGTGTAGTGTTTCTTCATGTGCAGTATATCCAATGAACTACGTACACAGAAAGTCACCGGAGAGAACCGACCGTTTATTCATACAAACAAAGCGGCTACTGCCGCTAGCACATGCAAGCCAGACTTCTTCACCTTCACACTCCAATAACCCCCTTTAACCCCCAGGTGGCCCTCTAGTGGAGACAATAGGTAATTACATCACAAATGCATTATGCACAGCAAATGCATTAAACACTTCATCACATCCCCTTTTTTTCACAGCAAATAGCCGCTTTGTGTGTATGAATAAACGGTCGGTTCTCTCCGGTGACTTTCTGTGTACGTAGTTCATTGGATATACTGCACATGAAGAAACACTACATCACACACAGAGAGAGTGTAAACACCACATGACACCAATTGTGCAGACTAATGAAAATATTTATTTATTTTCATGTACTCAAGTCAGCCAATACTGAACATTTCAACAAAACATTCATAACAAAACATTTTCCAGTTTTCATACAGTATTACCAAACATACCCTTGTACTGTAAGCTTACAGTGTTACATAAAAATACAAATCCAGTTCAGTACTAAATAAAAAAAATATCATCTCTCCGCCTAGCTGGATCTGGCCACAGGGCCTTGTCAACATCAGAGGCTATATTTTCATTTGCAAGGCAACGTGGGAAGAATCTTTTGGAGTGACGAATTAACCTCCCTCAGTATTAGTCCGTGGTTTATTACATGGTCCACAATTGTTTCCAAAAACGAAAACGAATTTCGTTACACGGATTTGGTTGTCTTCCCTCTTCCCTCTCCCTCTCCCTCTCCCTCTCCCTCTTCCTCTCCCTCTACCTTGTTCTCTCCGGATTCCTCCTCTCATCCGCACTCTCCCTCTTCCTCTCCCTCTCCCTCTCCCTCTCCCTCGTCCTCTCCCTCTTCCTCTTCCTCTTCCTCTTCCTCTCCCTCTCCCTCTTCCTCTTCCTCTCCCTCGTCCTCTCCGGATTCCCCCTCTCATCCGCACTCTCCCTCTTCCTCTCCCTCGTCCTCTCCCTCTTCCTCTACCTTGTTCTCTCCGGATTCCCCCTCTCATCCGCACTCTCCCTCTTCCTCTCCCTCGTCCTCTCCCTCTTCCTCTTCCTCTACCTTTTTCTCTCCGGATTCCCCCTCTCATCCGCACTCTCCCTCTTCCTCTCCCTCGTCCTCTCCCTCTTCCTCTTCCTCTACCTTGTTCTCTCCAGATTCCCCCTCTCATCCGCACTCTCCCTCGTCCTCTCCCTCTTCCTCTTCCTCTTCCTCTACCTTGTTCTCTCCGGATTCCCCCTCTCATCCGCACTCTCCCTCTCCCTCTCCCTCTCCCTCTCCCTCGTCCTCTCCCTCTTCCTTTTCCTCTTCCTCCACCTTGTTCTCTCCGGATTCCCCCTCTCATCCGCACTCTCCCTCTTCCTCTGACACCGTCCATTTTTGTTGAAGACAGGTGAACTTACCTGTTGCCTTTTTATAGTGCGTAAACCTGATTGGTGTGTCTACAATTAAGCACCAGTGTGTGTACACTCCTGGTGGCTGTGCTTAACCAATTGGTTCATGGGAGTGTTAATTTGAAAGCCTTTGCTTTGAAATTGCAAGGAAATTACATCATGATCAATTTCTGTGTCAAATGTATAAAAGTGTGTTTAGTGTTTTGCAAATCACTGTGTGTAATGTTTTGCAAAAAGTGTGAAGCTGACCATGTGCTTACAATCGTGCAAATCTAGGCCGGTGTTTTGCCCCGTGATTGTAAGGTTTTGCTAATTGTGGGAAAGTTTTCATTTTAGTGTGTAAGCAATTGAAAAAACTGTAATCGACAAACATGGTTCTAATCCAATCTGAGTAATTGTTGATTTGATTATTAATGATCAGCTATTTATTCAAGCATGAAAGAACATATCAAAACATACAGAAATTGTGAAGCGCAAACATAACTAACCTCTGATGACACACAAATCACATTTTGCAGTAAACTGCCGCTGAGATGAATGGGAATGCTAATGGGAATGCTCTCTCCTGTAATGATGTTACGTTTGTGAACAAATCAGTGTTTTTGAACTAACATTTTTTCGGTGATTTAACTGACTTGGACCTTCCTGTGCATTCAAGAGTTTTATTGCACACCTTCCAGCCAATCAGAATCGAGTATTCAGACAGACCATGGTTTAAAATGCACAGTTAGTTCCAAGTCAGTTTAATCGCAGTTCTATATTAATGAATCAACGGCACTCCTGAATCGCTACATTATATTATTTAGAAAGGAGGTGATCACTATTGAAACAAACTATGCCAAAATGTATTTTACATACATTTATTTCATACCAAGTATACTACAAAACCATTAACATATTTACTGATATATCGCATTATAATTAAACTTTATTTGGAGTACTTTCGATACTTCACAATGCACATTTCTTAAAATTAAGCCTAAAATGTGTTTTAATATATATATTTGTGTTTTATATATAATAAGTAAGGATAGTATTATCTCTGTATAATATCAGTCTTTAAATGCAAGATATTTAAAGAGTACCTAAAGTAAACTTGCAATAGTTACACTTTAGCACAATCAAATATGCTTAAGTATATCTTCAGCTGGACCTCAGCACTATTTCTGGATAATTAAGTACAAAATTAGTTGAATATCAATTTAGTATACCAAAAGTACAATTGCAGGGTATTTATATTAAGTAGATAAATATGTAAATGTGTTTGTAGTATACTTAGCATAAAATAACTAAATTTCAAATATATTGTTGTATATTTATTTTTTACTAGGGGTAATGTCCCTTTTTTTGAAGTAAATAAACTCACAGCTTCATTGATTTGCTAGTAGACACAGGTAATTCATTTCTTGTTTTATCTATTAAAAATTATACACAGCATTTTAATTATCCATCAGTTTATTTATATTTTTTATTCTGTAGATTTTAGGTTCTGGTGGTCACTATGAATGTAATGAGGAAAAAAAGATTCTTAAAAAAATTCCCTTTTGTGTTTCACAGAAGAACGTGGGTTGATCAAGGTGAGTAAATGATGGGGGCTATTCCTTTAAATAAGCTTCCCTTTCAAGGGAACTCCCCTGCAGAAATCAGTCCAATGGCGTGACGGAAAGTCTTAGGCAGGTGACGTCATTGAACAGGAAACTCCAAAGCATACCCAGAATCAAACTGCGCTAGCTTCTGATTCTTCAGCTAGCGCTCTGTGTCTATCGTTGTCCATTTGATGTTGTACTGTGTCTTTTTAGAACAGCATTTCCTCTGTTAGGAGTTATCACCATTACAAGCGATTGTGAGCATTGACTCAAAAAACTCTCCTCTCCTGCTGAGCGTTCTTCGAGGAGGGTGCTTCGGCACGCGCTCCCCTGCTGAGGCACAGCGGCGACTTCAATCGTGGGGATCACAGATGGATCTGGCAGAGAGGTTTGAGACGGGGCCCAGCCCTTTCTCAGCCTTCACCTGGCAGGTCCAGTGCCTTATCCCAGCGAGAAGCACACTGTGTGTGTTTATCCCGTGCCTTTATTCCGTTTATCCCGTGTATCCAGTGCCTTATCCCAGCGAGAAGCACACTGTGTGTTCTCGCTTATCGGGCTTATGCTACTCTGAATAATGCCTGAACTTCGTATTGTGAGCACTTCTTGCGTTGTTTTTTGCCTCTTCACGATGACTTGCTTAATTTAGTCCCAATTTGTAAGTCGCTTTGGACAAAAGCGTCTGCTAAATGACTAAATGTAAATGTAAATGTAAATGTGTGGTTGGATGTTGTCAGTATTGATGCTGGAGATGAAGATTCGCCACCTCATACCCTAGCCTCTGAGGAGCTCTTAGAGGTTGTGACTCTCGCTGTGGCTAAACTGAACACTGAATGGCCATCTGAAAGACAGGAGTATCAGCATAAAAGCTAGTTAGATGAACATTTCTTACCATCTAGGCCACAACCTCTGCATTTGCCATTTTTCTGGATCTCCACACCGAAGTGTCAAGATCGTGGAAGAGACCCGTTCAGTTTCGTGTTTTCAGCCCCTAAACTTTGTCTTATTCTAACATCATGGGGCTGAAACACCATGGCTATGCGGCGATACCCAGGGCTGAAGAGACGCTTGCAAGCTATCTCTCCCCTGAGTCTGCATCGTCCCTTAAATCCCAGACACTACCCACCAAGCCATTAAGAACCACTTCAGCGCTGGTGGGTAAAGCATATTCGGCAGCAGGTCAGGCCGTGGCATGCCTTCACACCATGTCGATCCTCCAGGCATACCAGGCTGACCTGCTAAGGGACATTGATGAAGGTGGGGAAGCTACCAACACAATATTGACACAATTTGTGAAGTTGACACAAGTCAGTTGGTCGCTCTATGGCAGCCCTGAGAGGCATCTATGGTTGAATTTATCAGAGATAAAAGATAAAGATAAAAATGTTCTCCTGGATGCCCTGCTCTCTCCTCATGGCCTTTTCGGACATCTACCAGCTCTTCTCATCGGGCGCAGCAAAAACAGAGCATCGCTACCTTGCCCCCCGCAAAAAGAAATAAGCTGGGGGTCGGGGCGACACTCACAGCAGAAGCCTTCTAGAGATAAAACGGATCTGAGGAACGTTTTTATCTCGAAGAAGGCTTCGAAGAAATCCTGATGCCAGTGGTGTCAAGATTTTGAGGGTAGTCCCCTCTGGGGGGGAAGCGAACACCTCCCTATACGGTGCCCGCTTCTCTTTGTTGCCCTCAGGGGACCGTTCTGACAACCCCGCCACCTTGTGTGTTTCGGGGCGCAGCGGTCTCCAGCGACTTTCCGAGGAGCAGTCAGGTCAGATGTTCCCTGCCGGTTCCATGACTGTTCGACAAACACCAGAGGCCAGTCTCGAGAGACTGGTTCCCTTAGTTCCCTAAGCTACTGCCAAAATATTTCTCAATGGGTCCTGCTAACAGTAGAAACGGGTTACTTTAGTTCAGGTCTCGTCCGCCCAGATTCAATGGGGTTCAACCTCTGGTCATGGACCAGGAAGTAAAGGCTCTACTGGACAAGGGGGCCATAGAGCATGTTCCTCCTCACAGCAAAGAATCCAGATTTTACAGCCGGTACTTTATAGTTCCAAAAAAGGATGGGGGCTTGCGTCCGATTCTAGATCTGCGCCATCTAAATCACTGTGTAAAGAAGCTCAAATTCAAGATGCTTAATTTAAAGCAGATCGTGTCACAAATCATGTCCGAAAACTGTTTTTTCACGATAGATCTGAAGGACGCATACTTCCACGTCTCCATCCTTCCACAACACAGGAAGTTTCTGAAGTTCGCTTTTGGGGGGCGAAGCATACCAATATCAAGTCCTTCCTTTCGGCCTAGGTTTATCACCCTGCACCTTCACGAAATGCGTGGATGCAGCTCTGGCTCCTCTGCAACTCCAGGGCATTTGCGTGTTGAATTACATCGACGATTAGTTATTTCTAGCTCAGACCACATGGCGGTTCAACATAGAGATGTTGTTCTCACGCATATGAAGAGGTTGGGGTTAAGGCTCAACGCCAAGAAAAGTGTGCTGTTTCCAGCTCAGAGAACCACCTTTCCAGGCGTAGTTTAGGACTTGACGATCATGCAGGCACATCTGCTTGATCACTTCAATTCTCTCAGCCATAAATGGTATTAAACTAGGCCAGTCACTCGCTGTCTTATCGCATCTGCGTCCAACGTGATACCTTTTGGCCTGCTGTACATGTGACCCCTGCAGTGGTGGCTTGAAGGAATGGGCCAGAGGAATGGAGAATCCACCCCAAGGTACGTCTGTATTCATTTTCCCCTGATTGCTCTGCTCCCGGGAGTTCTGGAGACGGTTCGCCGGGACGGTGCCCGTCTGTTGCCAGTAGCCCATTAGTGGCCGGTCAGAGTATGGTTCTCAGACTTTGTGTCTCTCCTCGACGGCTCCCCGCTCGAGATTCCAGTCAGGAGGGACCTGTTGTCCCAAGTGGGGGGCACAATCTTTCACTCACGTCCAGAGTTATGGAAACTTTGGGCCTGGCCCCTGAGGGGGTTCAGCTCATAGATTCAGTTCTCTAAACTTGAGACCATACTCCAATCCAGAGCTCCTTCCATGAGGAAACTGTACGCCCTAAATTGGAGAGTGTTCACTTTATTGTGCAGAGAGCGCCAGCTAGATCCATGTAACTGCCCTGTTGACTGGTTCTGGAATTATTGCAAGAGCGTTTCTCTGCAGGTCTATCTCCCTCCACCTTCAAGGTTTATGTGGTGGCCATAGCTGCTTTTCACACTCCTTTGGGCGGTAAACTTTGGGAACAGATCCTTTGGTTACGCATTTCCTTCGTGGCACTTTGATGCTGAAACCTGCACAGGTGGTCTTTAGTTTAGCTCCTGTGGAGAAAACGAACCTGGCACTGTTACCTACTTTGTGAGAGGTAACTTTGAGAAACTTCAACTAGTGACGTGTCATGTGAATACAGGGCTGTTCACACTGAAAGTGTGTTTGTATTAGACATGAATACCTTTGACAACGACTGCTGGAAAAACCAGCTTGGCCGCTCAAACTGTGTTTTGATGTAAGCTGGTTCGACCACTCAAACACACACACACACACACACACACACACTTATTTATATGAATATCGTTGTAATATCTTCATTAAAAACATAGCTACATAATTTTGTGTTTGTCTCCCGAGTTTGAGATTTAAATGACTTACTGGCAGCAGTAATATGTAAGCCTTACATATTACTGCTGCCAGTAAGTAATTTAAATCTCAAACTTGGGAGAAAAACACAAATGTTGAGACAAACACAAAATCCCTTACCTACATTGTAAGGGATAATGTTCATACAGCTTCGCGTCGGGGTCCTCATCACCTGTCGGGGGTTTATTCTGAGATAACAACCGGCTAGATGTACATTATCCCGCTTATTACACAGCTACTTGCCACATAAGTAAATAATTAGACATGAAATATTGATCTGAATTGAACTATTTTATTAGGTCTTTAAATGCAAAGCTTCCGCGGAGAGAGCCGTTGCTAGCGCGACAAGTTCAAACTAGACGGACATTTAAGAGATACGGTATACAGTCATATGACTTATTACACAGAATTTCACCACATAAATAATTATGGAGATAAGACATATTGATTTCAGATTAAACTGTTTTAAAATCGTACCTGTATCTTATAATCCAACAGTGTACAAAACTATAATCACAAAATGGCAGCCGCTGCGTTTGTATGAAACGAGAGAGCGAGTTCATGATACTGGGTGGCATAATTAAATAACTGTACACAAAATATTGATTTGACTGTGTTTTAATATTTTATTAGCTCACAAAACTTTCAAAAAAAAAAAAAAAAAACGTTCCTAGCAAGCGTATAGCGCTGCTGACTTAAGTGACCCAGATAAGACTGTGTTTCAAGGTGCGATTGACCAATCAGAATCAAGTATTCCACAGACTCAGAGCCATGTAATAAATAAACGTACGCTTCTTGGCTTATATAGCTTAGAAATTCATTATTTAATTTTTTTTATTTTATTAAATTTATTTTATTTGACACCCCAATTTCCCTGCTCTGGCCTTCGGATCTTCCTCCAAATTTTCAGCCTCCACTTTTTAAGCAACTTAGGAAAATATACAGGAGATTTTAAACTACTACCAAATATCTATGATACACTGTTCTTGTTGAGTGATACTAATTTGACATTTGAGCATTATTATAGGTCTTATATTAGAATAGATTATTGCAGTATTTTTTGTGGCAGTTTTTGTAAACATGTACACAGCTGCGTTCTTTCAGGCACGGAACTATCGCAAAAACTTTCTCAGATTCATTAGCCAAGTCTTATTGATTAAATTTGAGATACTTACCTTCCAGTTACAAAATTTGTCCTTAGAACCATGAATCCAGAGCAAAACATTGAATTCAATATAGTTTGATGTAACATGTAAACATGTACAGTCGCCTGACAGCGAGAAGGTCCCTGGTTTGAGTCCCGGTTGAGCCCGGAGGCCTTTCTTCTTGGAGTTTGCATGTTCTCCCCATGTTGGCGTGGGTTTTCTCCGGGCGCTCCAGTTTCCCAGACAATCCAAAGACATGCATAACTGGTGGCATTTAATTGTCCATCATTGCAAGGTGTTTCCCTGCCTTCGGCCCGAGACGTTGGGACAGGCTCCAGCATCCCTGTGACCCTAGGACAAGTGGTTTGAATGGATGTAAAAAAATATGGTTTAAATGTTGTACAATTATTTTGCTAATAAGAATCCCTGAAATCATGACATATATTTCAAAATTAAAAACTATGATTTTCCGTTTTGTTCAAGGTGATTAAATCAATAACTGTGTGTCCTATAAATACACTTTCACACATTTTGCATAATTTGTTTGCAAAGTTTGTTTTCTTCACATCTCATGTTTCATCTCAGGCTCTGACGCGAACAGGTCTACTTCCGCTCTGCCGAATTTCTTCCACAGCAGCTGGACTGTCTGTGGGTGTAGAGACCACTCGCCTGTCGGAACATTGTCCCTGGACAGCCTGTCCGGTCCTACGTTTAGGAGCCCTGGCGCTGCTCTCAGCGAGAGCAGGTTGCGCTGAGCCCACACCAGGAGGCGTTCTGTCAGCCTGTGCAGGTTTCGGGACCTGAGGCCGCCCTGGCGATTTATGTAGGACACCACTGACATGTTGTCCGAACGGACCAGGACGTGGTGTCCTCGTATTTGGGGACAAAAACGCGTCAGCGCGTTGTCTACTGCCAGCATTTCGAGGCAGTTTATGTGCAGAAGCTTCTCCCGTTCCGACCATTGGCCGAAGAACGGTCTGCCCTCGAGCAGCGCTCCCCATCCCGAGGTGGATGCGTCCGTAGACACTACCTTCACACTCGAGGAAGTCCCCAGGCTTACACCTGATTGGTACCAGTCGTTTGCTTTCCAAGGTTTCAGAGCTGCGATGCATTTCTGATTGACCTTGAGACGAAGCAGACCGGAAGCCCACGCTCGGCGCGGCACTCGCGCTTTCAGCCAGAACTGTAGCGGGCGCATGCGAAGCAAGCCCAGCTGAAGAACTGATGATGCTGAGGCCATGAGACCTAGCATCCTCTGAAATTTCTTGAGCGGGACAGATGCGCCGCAGCGGAAAGAGCTCGCTGCGCGCTGAATGTCTAGTACGCGCTGTCATAGACAGCGAGTCCAGTTCTGTGCAGAGAAAAGATATGATCTGTCTGGGGGACAGAGAACTCTTCGCCCAATTGACTCTGAGACCCAGATTCTCGAGGTGATCGAATAAAATGGTCCTGTGCTCTATGAGCACCGAGTGAGAATGAGCTAGAATCAGCCAATCGTCCAAGTAGTTCAATACTCGCATGCCCTGTAGCCTGAGGGGTGCGAGCGCTGCGTCCATGCACATCATAAATGTACGGGGTGCTAGGGACAAGCCGAACGGTAGGACTGTGTACTGATATGCCTGGCCCTCGAAGGCGAATCTCAAATATCGCCTGTGACGTGACGCTATCTGTATTTGAAAATACGCGTCTTTCAGATCTATTGACACAAACCCATCTCCTCGGCGAATCTGCGCGAGGATTTTTCTGGTCGTGAGCATTCTGAACTGTCGCTTTGCAAGCACTCTGTTCAGTTGCCTTAGATCTAGTATGGGTCTGAGACCCCCGTCTTTTTTCGGTACCAGGAAGTATCTGCTGTATAGCCCTCCTTCGCTCCGAGCTAGAGATAACGGCTCTATGGCCCCTTTGCTCAATAGTTTCAAAATTTCGGCTCGAAGGAGGTGTGCTACTTCTGTTTTTACCGTGGTCTCGACACGCGTCGCATAGCCACGAGGGCGTCGGCGAAACTGTAGCGAATAGCCTCTTTTTATAATGTCTAGCACCCACTTCGAAACCCCGGGTAGCCTCGCCCATGCATCTGCATGAATGGCTAGGGGTTGAATGCGAAGAGGGGCTTCGGTGTGCTGTAACACAAGCGTCGCGCTTATGACATTCGAGGCAGAGGGCGCGCTGATAACAGCGGGCAGACTGCCCGCGCTCGGCTCCTCTGCGGTGGTTAGCTGAGAGGGGGAGGGCTGGGCGAGTCCCGTAGGACTTGTCATGTCTATGTGTGGATGTGGGCGCGGGATAGCGGGCACATTTACCACACCGAGAGCACTGTCCGCCTCACCAGAGCGAATGCACGTTGGTTTCGTTTTTACAGAAACCTCGAGACATGCAGGACGTAGTGATTGTGGGCACTGGGCAGTGGGCACATCTGCTACGTTTAATGCGCAATCGAACTGGGTCGATTTTATGTGCGCGAGCCCTGTGTGACGGGCTGTGCTTGTGTATAGGAATGGGCACTGGGCAGTGGGCATTTTGTCTACACTCATAACACCATCGCCCGTGGCCGGGACACCAGAAAATACACTCTTTATGGGATTTATCTGGGTAGCCGTAAAAACGGCATTTGTGTGCAGGCAAGCGGGCAGTGGAACCGGCTTGTTGACTGCAAAATACACTGGAACAGTCACATTTCTTGGAACTGAACGAGCGATGAGTTTTGGTGGAAGTCCGGCCGCAGCGGGACTTGGACACCGTCATTTCCCTAGGCGTGCTAGGACGACTTCGGGGCCTCGGGCTTTACCGCAATCCTGGGCGGCGGCCCACGCGGGGCGGGGCGGCGGCCAGATGAGCAAGAGCGCGGTCTCGCGCTTCGGGCCTGTCGGCGCTGCGAAGTGGCGGCGGTGGACGGAGGCTGAGGCTGTGAGCTCTGAGCAGACGGTTTCGCACAGCCTGCTGCAGAACTAGAGCGCTTCGGCAGGAAGTGCTTCATAGCCTGTGACGCTTTCTGTACCTCGGCGAATCTTTCCGCGAAATCTTTGATGGAAGTTCCGAAGAGGCCAGCGGGAGAAAGCGGAGCGTCGAGGAACGCGGCGCGCTCAGACTCAGACATCTCAGAGAGCGTTAGCCATAGGTGTCTCTCAGTCACAGTGAGAGAGGACATGCTCCGTCCTATGGCCTGTGCAGCAGACTTAGTAGCGTGGAGAGCGAGGTCCGTAGCACTTCTCAAGTCTGGCACGCAAATTGCATCTGGTCCTTTCTCGTCCAGCTTTCGGAGGAGATCGGCCTGGAAAATTTGCAGTGTGGCCATAGTATGCAGCGCTGACGCAGCCTGCCCAGCGGCGGAGAAAGCGCGACCGAGCAGGGTTGACGTCATGCGGCAAGCTTTTGAAGGCAGAGCCAGCTTAGCGCGCCGTCCAGCGGAGGGCGGGTATAGGTGGGCTGCTATCGCTTCTTCGACCGGCGGCAGCGAATGGTAACCTCTGTTTTTAGCATCGTCAACAGCGGAGAATGCTAGCGAAACAGAAGAGCGCATTCTAGCTGAGAAGGGGGCGTTCCAAGACTTAGCGACTTCTTCGTGTAACTCAGGAAGAAAGGGCGCTGGTCTGGACGCAGGCGAAGCGCGCTCCCCAGGAAGAAAATATCCATCCAGCCGGTTGTGAGCAGGCTGTTCAGGCGTAGACCACTCGAGGCCGAGGCTCGCCGCGGCCTGTGCGAGTACGCGCATCAGCTCTGACTCGATGCTAGCTCTTTTTCCTGACGATGCGCGGACAGAGGGCACGAGATCCACAGAGCTCGCCCAATCCTCACTGCCCGATGCCAGGAGAGAGCAGGAATCATCCTCCCCCAACGCGGCTTTTTCATCAGCGTCATCGACGGAAGCGGCGGCAGACGGCGGCCGCTGTCCGTCAGGAAGAGACACTGACGAAGCCGGTGAAGCTGGCGGGCGAACCGGCGAGCTTTGACGGCTGGGGGAAGGTTCCGGGACCCGCTGAGCACGGCGCTTTTTACGGCGCGGCACTACAGCGGGCGGAGGTGCAGTCTCAGTGAAATATGCCAGGCGAGTCCTCAGAGTCGCCATAGGCAGTAGCTCGCAGTGATGGCAGCCGCCGTCAGCGAGCGCGAGAGCTGCATGATCCTCACCCAGGCAGGAAACGCAGACAACGTGGCGGTCCCCGTCGCTGAGTGTGGCTCTGCACGAGCCGCAGGAAGGCATCTTTAAAAAGACGCAAGCTCTTTTAGACAGTGTGTGTCGCGGCGGCGAACACACACACAACAGAGAGTGTAAAGGATATAGGCGCCG